>JAWNNX010000022.1:0-95000 GCA_035044505.1 Zaprionus lineosus
TTTGGGGCACTGCATCCAAGACACAACTGAATAGAATAAGAGTTGTCCAATCGATTGCTGCTCGGCGTGCATCCGGGCTCCCCTGGTACGTCACAAACTGTGCAATAGAAAGGGAGCTTCGGCTTCTTCGCGCCGAGCAGCAGTTAAATCTCCTCAGAACTCGATATGTCGAGAAAATTGAGGCGCACCCTAACTCACTGGCGTCGAGCCTAGCTGAGCCACTAAGATCTCGTAGATTAAAGAGAATACATTCCACCGATCTCCCTACTCGTAGGATCAACTAATAGGATTAATATATATTATATTAATTAAGTTAATGTACAAGTTAAGTACAGTTGCCGACCAACGCGCATTGCTGCGCACAGTAATCCGATGATTACATAGAACACTTGAAACGATCACAGAACAAAACACTTGAAGCTATGCCGTAATGAAGTCAAAAGTGTTTTACGTGAGCTCCAGCCGCGATGGCTTAATCTCACGGTGCCAAGCACGGGTTGGAAAGACGCCAACCAACGTTCCCCTTGGAACAATGTTCCGCAGGTGCCTATTGATGTCACCTCTGTCAGGTCATGCCATCCTCCTTGGTGAGGAGCGAGGCCTATCTAAACCTCTGCTGATCTCTGGTCTCACACCAGCCGGTCGTATAACGCAACTCCACGTTGAGTCGGAAGACTCTACCCGCATTTGGGTGTTAAACCACTGCCACCACGTTACTGCCCGAGGGGCCGCAACCAATTAACCGGACGGAACCTAAGTTCCACAGACACCGGTTACCCGTGGTACCAGACTTTAGTCTCCGGTCGGACCTCACACTATGAAAAGCACTTCCAATTCGTACTCACTGACAGTACCGGGTTGACGATCCACACACAAGAAATAGACCCAGCTGTATAGGAATAGAGTAAAGATGGAACAGTCTAAGACCATGCTCATGGACATGATTTCCACACTGTGAGGTGCGAGGCCTTTTTCTGCCTCTTCCGCAAGATACGGCATTCTGTTATTAATTAAAGACCAAATCGCCGGGGCCGAAGCCGTGACGACTAGTATGTGTCCCCAACAATCCAAAAAAGGATGTGACGTTGGCCCTGCAACCAACGCCCGTGGTACCTATGCCGTAATATTAAACCATCGTGAACATCAACCAAGCCGCTGTCAATAAACTATCTACATTATTACCCGATTCAGGGGATCTGTCAACTCCGTCGCCATATGCTAACGTCGCTGCCCTTAACGACAGCGACGCAGTCGCCAACCCGAAGCTAGATTGGGGATTCCGGTTCCTAGCTATAAGTTAGTCTTAAAATGAATCTTGAATAAACCACAACGTTTTTTGGTAAAATTAACCCAGTGATTATCAACTTATATGTCCTTACCCTTTTTAAGCGCCTGGCCGAGTTCAAAAGACTAAACAGTTTCCGGTGAAATAAATATTTGTTGAGGTTGAGGTTGAGCCCGAAAAAGTATGCTACATTTCTTTTTAAAATGTTTTTGCGAAGGGATAGCAGTTGCAAGGTAAATTATGCCGTAACAGGACATAATTTTGCTAAATTGCCTGCCTCCGATTAACAAATTAATCGTCGCTTACAGTTGATCTTCATTCTCTCAATTACAATTCGCGATTTAAAACTCAAGAGCAGCCCATCTCTTAAGCAGGACTAATGTGGGGCATTTTTAGTTCAGTAAATTAGGAGCTCAATTTTAATTTTTAATCTTTAATTTTTAAAATAGTTTTAAACTCATAAAAACGACCAGGCATTGGAGCTTTATTCCAATCCTCAATAAGACATCTGAGGTTAGGTTTCCGAATCGTCGACTTTAGCCTTTACAGCAATAAATTTAATAAATAAAAAATAAAATTAAAAAAAAACTAAGTTTTTAAAAATTTAAACTTTTAGTAAATTAATAAATAAACATAATCTAAATATTATTTACAGATAGTGCAGTGTACCAGCTTTCATTAAATATAAAAAAAAAAATGGAGTAAAAAATCTATTCTTAAATATAATTTAATTAATTTCAATTAAAAAAAAGAAGAAGCTATAAAAAAAGGTATATAATATTTGAGGTACATAATAATATTTTATAATAATTTCAATCTAAATAAAAGAATTTCATTCTTCGTGTTGGGAATCAATTAAATCTCCTTTGTACTAGATATGCCAACAGGACTGAGGCTCACCCAATGTCACTGGCGTCCAACTCAGCTGAGTCATTAGGCTCTCGTTGCCTGAAGGGAATGCATCCTTTAGATTGGCCCACTCGTAGGATCTAAGCCACTTTTTCATTTTGAATATATGAAGTTAATTTAATACAAGGACACTTTTGTAGCCATACCGTAGGGAAAGACCCTACTATTAAGCGCCTGGCCAAGTTCGGCAGGCACTGAACAGTTTCCGACGAAATAAATAATTGCTTAGTAATAAAAATAAAATAAAATAAAAAAATAAAGAATTTTATGATATGAATTTTTCTTTGTAATTGTAAACAAATTTGTTTTGATTAATTAGAGTTTTGTAAGGCTCGTGTGTAGCTCCTTAAATTGCAAAGAGAATATTTGGGATTTATTTTTAATAAATATATTTGTCCTTTATTTGTAGAATTTTCTTATGCGTTTTCATTTGGTTTTCTTTGTTGTCATACTGCTCACATATATATATGTATACATGTGTATATGTGTATATGTATATTGTAACATTCTATATATATATATATACATATATACTCATTTATATGTATATGTGAATATATTTGTAAATACTATATATATATTTATATATATATATTATTTATATATACATATATATGTATGTCTGCACACATGCACATATACATATACATATACATATATAGCTATGCAAGTTTATAAGACATATTTAACTTAATACATGTATATTATTTCCTTTGCTAACTGCATTTGTATTAGTGTATTTGTATATTTGAATATATGTATGTATATTATATCCTTTCCTTTTCTATATTATATGTATGGCTTGACCTATGACATTCGCTGAAGATCCCCATAGACATCTATCGAACTGCTTAAAATGTATTCAGTAATTGTTATTTGTATTTGCCAAACACAAAGATGGGAGAATACAAATATATGTGTATATGTATGTGAGTGCATATGTATATACATGGTTATAAATACATACATATAGAAATATTCAACATTCATTCAATTAAGATGAATACAGTAATTCACATTAATTTTTATTATAATTTGTATTTATTTTTTATATTATTATTGTTGATGGTTTTTATATACAAATAAAGTTTTGATTTACTTTGGGTGACCAGAAACCACGCCCAACACCTCCATTGGGGGCAGTCTCTTGGGCAACATACAATGAGACATCCTTTCCTCCTTTTATAGTACTTGAAGCACTTATCTTCAGCTCTCATATATATACATATACATATACATATACATATACATATACATATACATATACATATATATATATGTGTATGTATGTATATTAATATTATTTTTCTTTTTTTTTTTCTGTCGGATTCAACATGTACGCAATTTGAAATTGATTGATTTACACAACTTTGAATACATATATACATGCATGGTAATTGTCTATGTATGTGTGTGTCTAATATAATATATGTGTACATATTATTATCCTTACACTTAATAGTATATACCGTCGCCATACCATATATTGTATATATCGAATGACAACCTTATACAAAATACCTCGCAACATAGAGAGTATCTTTAGGAGGGAGGGGGGGAGTTCAGGATTCAGGATACAAGATACAGGATTCAGTAATTAATTGAAAAGCAGACATGCGGCAAATCTGGCTGAGACCAAGTAAACTGAAAAATATACATCGATATTGCGAATCTTTGAAACTGCTTCAAATTTCAGAACTTGCAGGATTCTGAGTTCTTTGCAGTTCTCTTGTTGGCACGTCTGCCAGCAATGGCACATAATATTATTGTTTGGCTGCTCCTCCAGGACACATAATTTGCAATGTTATATTTTAAGTTTCATATACATATACATATATATATATATATATATATATTTTATATATAGATTTTAACATTTATGTACTTTATTTACTTAACTCTCTGGTACTCAATCTTAGATAGAAGAAAAAAAAAAGGATTCTTAAGGATTTCACGAACTGGTAAACATTTAAACAACCTTCGTAAACATTTGTTTATTCAACTTGTATTTTTTTTGTTCTCCTATATTTTTAAATGTATTTTATTTTTATCATTGTTCAAATACAGTAATACCTTGACCAATCCTTGACCAGGAATAATTACATGTTATTATATATCATGTGTTCTTGAGAAGATCCATAAAAGGAAAAGAAGAGAAGGACTCGATTTTATTAAAACAGACCAAGAATGACAATAAAGCTCTTAATTAAAATGCAACTGCCTGAATACATAGGTAAATAAACAAGGATGTGCATGGTGTCCTTAAGATTGCCTTCGAGTTAGACAGATCAAAGGAACCTCAGGCTCTGGCAAAATATTTCGTCCAAATCACGAAGTGCAAATAAAATTAAAATTAAAATTGAAACTCAAATTGAAACTCAATTTAAATCAATTGAAGCGTATGGAGCATATGGAGTGTAGTTGGATGGATGTGGGTGTGGGTAAGGCTGTGGGTGAGGGTGTGGCTGTGGGTGTGGGTGTGGTTTGGGGGCACGACTCATATGACAGACTGGACATTACTGGCAATAGCGTCTCAAATGTCAAGTGGCAACACATGTAAAGAGGGACAATTAAAAGTGTCTGCCAGTTCGTACATATATACATATATGTATGTATGTGTGTGTGTGTGTGTGTGTTGGTGTGATTGCAGGTGCAACACTGCAACATGCTGAAAAGAAACCTGAAGCGGCTGTAATTGAATTTTCAGTTTGTTGAGGATTTGTAATCTTCTTGGTCTTTATTTAATTTTTATGTTCATCTTGTGGAATCAGAGCTGATGATAAGATTACAGCCGCTGCAAGTGGCAGCTTCATCGAATGGAGTCCACGTATCGTCAAACACTCGCACACACACACACACACGCACACACACACACCCATTCACAGAGTGCAAAACAACAGCAAGCGATTCTTTTGAGACTTAACAAACGAGCAAACTTTCAAGGCAACACACACACACACACAGGCACATATGCACGCAGGCAAGCTGATGCACACACATACTTGATTGTGTGTGCGTGTGTGTGTGTATAGTACATTATATTATTAAATCAAAAAACTTGAGTAAATTTCACAAACAAAAATGTAAAATGCCAGCCAGCGGCTTGATTATACAAATGTATATATATTTATAAAAGTGTGTCTGTATGTGTGTCTGTATGTGTGTGTGTGTGTGTGTGTGGGTGTGCATTTAATGTATGTGTAAGTATTATGTACAACTGTATGTCTGCTACATTCAGCTTGATTGCCATTTGTTTTTAGCGAACTCTGCTGCTGTTTTGCTATAAGTGTGTGTGTGTGTGTGTCTGAGTGTGTGTGTGGGTGTGTGTGGCAAATGTTATGCGGCTAACCGGTTGCATAAAACAAGCGGACAAACACGCCCACATTACATACAAGCAAACATGAGCACACCATTACAATCACACACTCACACACACTCACACACACACATACACACAACAATGAGGAAGCGAGCGACGCATTCAATTAAACTTCCGCCAAACATGAAGCTTGCCGCATGCCGCTTGTTGCCAACATACGCAACTGCCCTTCAGTTTCTCCACCCGCTTCCGTTCCCGCTCCCACTCCCCGTTCCACCTCTCTCTTTATCTTACACTTTGTACCGCCCCACCCCCACCATCCACCCATTCCCTTTTCACTCACTTGGCCTGTCATTCAAGCGCCTGCTGCCGCTGATACTGTTGCCTTAAGGTTATAAAATAAACATGTTGCCATACACAAAATTTAAATAGATACAAGTTTGTGAGCGCATAAAACAATAAACCGCAGTAATTTAACAACAGGCAACAAAAAAAAGAGAAAAAAAATAAAAAACAAGAAGAACAAAAAATCAAAAAAAAAAAACAAAAAAAAAAAGAAGAGTAACAAAAAAAATATGTTGAAGACACAAAGTTGAAAACAAGACAAGAGGCAAGGCTGCTTCTGTTTCTGTTTCTGTAAGTGTCTCGTATGGATGCGTCGTGTGTGTGTGTGTGTGTGTGTGTGTGTGTGGCAAGGAAATTCGAAATTAAAATACAATTTAAAAGTACCAAATAGAGCAATTAAGCGGCCTTTTCTTACAGCTCGCACTAACACAGGCACGGCACGCAGCTCTGCACACACACACACACACTCACACACACACACATGTGCATGCCCGTTCAGCGCATGCAAACTTCATTACAACCGGAACAACTTAAGCAACAACCTAGGCACAATCATAAGTACGAATGGTACGACATACGTATTGTACACACACACACACACTCACACTAACACTCACACTCACACACAGACACAAACAGGCATAAGAGCATAGAAAGCATATATCCCATTTGTTTGTGCCTTGTTGCCCCACACACACACACAGGCAAGAACACAAGCATACAATCACCTACTCACACACACATGCATACGCACACACGCACACTCCTACAGGCACACACCAAAGATAACAAAAGATGCGCGATTACAAGCAGCAAAGTGGCAGTATACAAGCAACGGCGGCAACAACAAAAAGTGTTGCATACTTTTAGGGGATCGCATGAAGTGAAGGGCAGCTGGGAGGCTGAGGACAGCGCTCGTAGTTGTTGACGGACACATTAGTGTTGTTGTTGTTGTTATTGTAACCGTTGCTGTAGTTGTTGTTGGTGTTGGTGGTGGTGTTGCTGTTGCTGTTGTTGTTGTTGTTGGTGTTGGTGTTGGTGGTGCTGTTGGTGTTGCTGTTGGTATTGGTGTTGATGTTGCCGAAGCGGTTGTAATTTGAAACACTTGTGTCAATGTGAGCTTTTGTTGTTGCTGTTGTTTTGCTATTGTTGTTGTTGTTGCTGTTGCTTTCGTGCTCCCAATACCCACCACACACCGTGCCCCTCTCATTCCATCATGCACACCCTATTCTCAAAAGATGCCACAAGGCTCGCATGTTTTGCTGTTGTTGTTGCTGCGGTTGTCAGCGTCTTATTATCATCATCAGTGGCAGCTTTCGGCGGTTTTGTAAGCGCACACATATAAATTCGAGTACACTTGCCGCCGCCTGTTGGCTGACATAGTACACACGCAAATGCACACACACACACACACACACACACACACGCACACACACACTAAGAATTTGAGCACGAATTTGAAGTGTGGGTTAGTTGCAAGTTGTGTTGTCATCCGGCGTCTTGTCGACGAAACAGTAAAATTCACTTTGCCAAAAAGTTTTTATTTCATTAAAAAGTATCTGCGTGTGTGCCTGTGTGTGTGTGTGCCTGTGTGTGTGTGTGCCTGTGTGTGTGTGTGTGTCTGCTTGTTAGTGTGTGCGTGTCAGTGTGTCGTTTACTGGCAGGCAAGCAATTCATCAAACCAAATTCAGTCACCAGACACACATAAATACAAATACATACACCCACACACACACACACACACACACGCACACACGCACACTCGCGAACTAGTACGCAAAACTAACGGACTGACAGCTCTATGAAAGCAAGCAGCAGCAGTCGCCAGCGCTTATGTTGCCTTTGGCTTTATCATGCTGCAAGTTGTAGCCGCAACAAAAACTGCCAAAAGATGTTGGCCCAGACGCAGACAGTGTGCTTCTTCGTCACACGCAGCCCGATGTTTCTTACCCGTTTTCTGCTACCGGTTATCCGCTGCCAGCTGCATTTTAGCAAAGTTTTTAACCTTTTGCATATGCATGCGCTCACAATGGGGTAGCAAGGATGCGCGCGGAACCGAACCAGGACGCAATGGGGAGGAGCGCTGCAGATATGTTGTTAGAGCGAATAAGTGAGCAAGCAAGCGGAGAAATGGGAGAGTGGGTTGAAAGTGGAGAGAGTGGGGTGAAAGTGGGGAGTACGCGGTGAACGGCTGAACAGGCCAACGGGCGAGAAAATGGCTCAAATTGTTGAAGCGTGCTTTTGGCTTGTGCTTGGCGACGTCTGCTGCTTGAGCACAGGCATGATGGAAGCTTCTTGCAGCTTGCACATGCACACAACATACACATACACATACACAAACACACACACACACACACACTGAGAAAGATGCATACTAGAACAACACCAGTTGCTTGAGCTGTCCGCCTCGCTGAAAAATGAGCTACAGGCGGCAGATCTGAAATGGGCAAGAGGTCCTCCTGTGACAAGCTTATACTTGATATATACATATACATATATATATATATATATGTATAAATGTATGAGTGTGTGTGTGTATGTGTGTATGAGTGTGTGTGTGTGTGTGTGTTTGCGTGTATCTGCGTTGCAGAAATATGACATTTAATTTGCATAAATTATACGTTATACATCTTTACCCCACCACTCCCCTCCCCGCCCCTCTACACCCCTCCCCCTTCCACCTACCCACCCACGCCACCCACAGACACTTGACACTTTCGTGTTCTCCAACATGTACAATAAACAGTACAACGATTTGGATTTCCCCCATCAAGCGGGAAGCTAAGCCGCGTTGAGGCGGATTGGGAGGGAATGGAAAATGGGAAATGGAAAATGGGAAATGGGATAAGGAAAAAGGTCAGAAAACACGAGAGGAAAATAAATAATTTTTGCCGTGCATTATAAGCTAAGTCTAGTCGTTGATTGATGTCAATCAAAAAGAGCAATGAAAAATGTAATAAAAAAAAAAAAAACCAAATCAAAAGTTTCGACATTTTTTTCTTTGTTTTTTTTTTTTTGTTAATTGACTTTTTCTTGGGCTTAAATATAAATCGAGTTAGGAAATTAACTTTCTGCTCACAATTGCAATTGATCAAAAGAGGTGAAAATTATTCATTTTTTTTTCTTCCTTTTTCCTCTCTCCTTTCAATGACTTATCCTTCGTATATGGATGGGGCTTCAAATGATATAGATTCATTTTGGTACAAAAAGTAAAAAAATTTACATTTTTCAAAATGCGATGAGTTCAGTTTTTGCTTTGGAGAATTTCGTCGATCTTCTTATATCCTTTTCAATTTCAGTTTAAATTATTAGTTTATTTTGCTTTTGCTTTATGCTTAGGTTAGATCTCAAGTGGTTACACGTTTTAAACACTCTAAACTAATATTAACAATATTAAATATAAATACAGTTTATCCTTATTTTAAGATGTTCCATATCCTTTTTTTTGCTTTGCTTACATGAAACAAAAAAAAAATATGCGTATTTCTATTTGCAGGATTCTATTACCGAATCCATTAACATTTAGAAGTTCAATACATACATATATATTTTAATACATATATATTTGTACATATACATATACATATACATATACATATATATATTTATCTTTATATATTTAAATATTTATATGTATATTCATTTATTTATTCATATATTCATATATTTAAATATTTATATATTCATATATTTAAATATTTATATATCCATATATTTATTTATTTATTTATTTATTTATTTATTTGTTTGTTTATTTTTTGTAAGTATACAGTTAGCGCACATTATAGAGTTTATTCATTTGGTATTTTCATTGTCAATCATTCTCGGTAATAAACGAACTTAGAAGTTTCCCTCACGCTGAGAGTTCATAACCTCAAATCATACACATAACTGTGATTAGCTGTGTGATAACAGTGAAAGTCTCTAACTACGTTAAGATCTTCGTTCTCAAATTGCAATGACAGAAACTTGAAGTGACACACAATTAACTTTATAAGTGAGCCCAAGCCCACATTCAATACAAAATATAGTATAATAAAATATTATTAATTGTTTATTAAAAGCTCAACTCTCGAATAACCAATGCCTTCCCTTCCCTTGCCTTCCCTTGCCTTGCCTTGCCTTGCTTTGCCTTGCCTTGCCTTGCCTTGCCTCGCCCCGCCTTGTCTTGCCTTGCCTTGCCTTGCCTTGCCTTGCCTTCCCTTGCCTTGCCTTGCCTTGTCTTGCCTCGCCTTGTCTTGCCTCGCCTTGTCTTGCCTTGCCTTGCCTTGCCTTGCCTTGCCTTCCCTTGCCTTGCCTTGCCTTGCCTTGTCTTGCCTCGCCTTGTCTTGCCTCGCCTTGTCTTGCCTTGCCTTGCCTTGCCTTGCCTTGCCTTGCCTTGTCTTGCCTTGCCTCGCCTCGCTCCGCCTTGTGTTGTCCTGCCGGAAATGCTCTAAATTTAAATCTGATTTATTTCTGTGTCACTTTCAATCCATCGCAGTGCCATTGGCATTTGCAGTGACAACTGAAGAATAACCTTTTACGTACGTTCACTTACTTTCGGCTGTCATATTTCTTAACCCCAAGAAGGATTAATTAATTGTATTTTTTTTTGGGTTGGAAAAAAAATGATTAAAAAAAAGGACAGTTCAACATTTGCATCTACTATGCGTGTATTAGTGTACGTGTGTATGTGTGTGAATGTGTGTCTGTTTGTATGTTGTATGTGTGTGCTGTGTGTGTGTGTGTATGTGTGAATGTGTGTATGGGTGTATGGGTGTATTTATATTTGTGTGTAAACCTAGTTCACTACCGCCACCATGTATTATAACAGACTAAGCACCGCCACTAAGCCGGACAAACCCATTAAGAGCGGTTCTCGCCAGTGGGAGAACCACTGTGATTGCCACTGCCACAGCCATTGGCGGCGATAGTGTTGCTGATAGTGGTGAAGTTGAGCGCGTAGTGGTGCCCCGCCGGAGCTCAGCTCGTTGTCGTCCATAGATCCGCGAACTTCCGTATTTCCATTGGCCCCATTGCCGTTGACCCCACCGGCAAGAGCATTGCCACCGTAATAGGTTGGCTTACGGGTGTTGCCTGAGCTACCGACACCGTTGCCAAAAGCCAACTCAACACCGTTAACACCTGTGCCCGCGTTCGCGGAGCCGCCGTTCTGTGATTGCTGTGGATGATGGTGGTGCTGATGCTGATGCTGGTGCTGATGGCCGCCACCGTTGGGCTTATGTGCTGGCGGCTTATTGCCGCTGGTGTAGTAATGGTGCGGCGATAAGGGCGGTAAGCCGGCAAATTCGCCATCCTCGAAGTCTTCCGCTGAACCATAGAGCTCTTCATCGTCCGGCTGGTAGGTAACTTTTACTTGTTGTTTCAATTTTAAAATGTCGTTGGCATCCGTGTCTGAGGTTGTGCCGGTGTTGCCGGTGCCACTGTTTCCTTTACTATTTGAAGGATTTTTACGATTTGGTCCGGGGATTTCTGTCGTGGGTGAAAAGGCGGAAATGTAACTGTAACGCTAACGGTAACGGTAACGGCATCGGCAACAGTAACAGTAATTGAAACAAAGGTGCAAACATCTTCCGCCCGCACACACACACACACACACACACACACACACATGAGATTTCCTCATCATCAACCAATGCCAATGCCAAAAGACCCACCAAATATGTGCCACCTTTATTATCCATAAAACACGTTTCATGTTCACCCAACTTACCGTAGAGCCGGATACTGCTGTCAACCTCACCAAGAGAGTTCTTTGCTATGCAGCGGTACGAGCCAACATCGTCCTTTTGAAATTTTCGCACAATCATCGACATTTTCGTCTCATACATTGACTGCGAGCTATCCTGTACATTATATTTGCTTGAGGAGACAATCATTTCACCTGTTGGTTAAAAAAACACAAAATAAGTTGAATTCCAACAAGATAAATGTCCTTAAATGATGTATACAGTTTATGAAATATTATTGTTTTTTAAGTAATCGCAGAAAATTGACTTCATTTTGTATCAAAGCTAAGAAAACGGTGACTAGTGCATTTACAAGGGACAAGTGATCATTTTATGTTTGGTTACTTTGTAAGTACCATTAATTATTTAATATCTAATTTACTTAGTACAATTTATTAATTAATAACTAATTTACAGAGATCAGAGTACAGTTAAAGTAATCCCCTACGAAAGAAGAGGAGCGAAGAAGCGGAACCTCATCAGTAACCAAACCTCTAAACCGTCTGAGCCGCCAGATCAGCGATACGATCGTTTTGTGTGGTGAATAAAGGGCAAGCGCCATCTATACTTCAGAAACGAAAGCAATGAGACTTTCGTTGCTTGTGCACAACAAATACAAGCTGTGCGACAAGGACAGATAGTGTTTGTTTGCTATTTGAGTAATGCTGAAAAGGAAGTGCTGCTGTTTGGGGGCACTAATGAGTAAGTGGGCGTGTTACGCACGCCTTACAGCCTAAAATCAGTTGAATTGTAGAATTGGAATCATCATTTGTATGATGTATGAACGTCAGAGCAATAATCGATCTCAAAGAATGTGAGGCGTCAAGCTGTAGACTGGCTTGCAGATGGCCAAGTTGCTTAGCTAACGTGGAACGTGGTGGTGCACGACCACTTAAGCTACTGAGAGCCGTGACAGAATTAAATTACGTAACGCTCCGATAAATAGCAAACTCAATTATAAATTAATTCATTACAGATATTAAGCCCCTAACAAAAGTCAATGGATTGCATATGATATATGTATGATACGAGGAGCAGGGCATGGTGCCAGTGCACAGATTAAGCGTCATCCTGTGCATAATGCAGTCGATAAAGCTCTGGGCAGTAGCCAAGACAACCGCAACATTAACACCAAGACACATGCCTGCACACATACTCACATAGACGCATACCAGCACACACACACACTCATTCGGATATGGACAAAGCTCTATCATTGATTTCAAAGTGAGACCGTAGAGCCAACACTTGACCATCACACATTGTAGCACATACAGAGACAGAGATGGGAGTACAGAGTACACACCTACATGTAACTCATGTAAATACATACACATATTCGATATAAGGGTACGAGGTCCTCTACACTTTTACGAGTTGAATGGACAATGTAGCTCGCTCATTGATGGGGACTGTCGCAAGTGATGTCCATGCAATACATTTGATGTTTAATGATTGAGAAAACAACAGTAGATGCCACGTGAAGTATGGAATCAGTTTATAGGCACACACACACACACACACTCACACAGACACACACACACACACACACACATGTACGAAATCAGACACCAAGTATATACTTAAGCCTGAATACAAGAAGCTCTGACAAGTGTTCAGTTTATCGTCATTAGCATTCTGATCCATGTATATGTGTAAGGATGCACAGCCTGCGTGTGTGTGTGTGTTGGTGTGTGCATATAAATATATAAAATTAATTGAGAATAATTGACGTCTTTCTAAGAACTGATGTTGCGAGCTTTTCCATGAAAATGACTTTTGTTTTTATAATTTATTAAAGTTGCGAAAGAAAAGTTTTCAGATTTCAGTTTAGAAGTTGAATTTTCTAGGACCTCTCGCATGGACGCCCTTTTTCAGATTTGTTCCTTAATTTATTTGATTACATATGAAAAATATTATTTACTTTTTTAATATTTTTTTATTACATTTTTATTGTATTTTTATTTTCTACTTTGTAAACTTTTGAGCAACAGTCAGAAGCTCCATTTTATTTCTCCTCCTTCAAATCCGCTGTCCTGATATGCAATTTTGAAAATCTATTTCTATGGATTTATTTTTTGTTCTTTGTCCTTTGATATTTTTTAATAAAATGTAGATATTGAGCTTTGAATATTAATCGCTCGATTTGTTCTAAGCTCCATTGTAATCCTTAATTGAAATATTCGTCAATTTACATGATATTCGGTTGCCTGCGTTTCTTCTGCTAAACTACTGTCGGTCAACGAGGCGATCTGCTGGCCAACTAAAGACAAAGCTATAAAAGATATACACACACACAAGCACACACATACACACAAATTGCAACACATGTCCATAAGCTGTAAAAGTTGTGATGTTGTGAGTTTCACTCAAGCCATCAGCCGCACACACGCAGAGATGCAGATGGAACAAAGCATGCACATATCTATATCTATACATATATATATATATAAATATATATACACATACACCTGAAGTCAAAAATACACACACACACACACACGCACAGGCAAAGAGGCATATAGCATCATACTCACCAGTATCCTTAATCCAGTAGTTAATTGATTTGGGCGAGGCCTCAACGTGACACTCGATTTGAACATCAGTGCCAAGCGGTGCGCCGACTAATTGATTCGGAACTTGTATCACAGGATGAACTAAAAAGAGAGAAGCAGGAGAGGGTGAGCGGGAGAAGGTCATTGTATGGTCGTATGTACTCGCAGCAGTGCAGGATATTATAAAACCATTTTTAATACGCATTCCCCCAGCACACACCCAACCACCCAACCAATTCACCTATCCACCTATCCACTCAATCCACCCAATCCACCCAATCCACCCAATCCACCTATCCACCCACCCACCCATCCACCTATCCACTCTTCAATTTATCCCTCCACCCATGGGGACCACGCATCCCCTTTCCCAATGACCACAGTCTTAGCCGCCGTACAGATCTGTGTGTCTGTGTGCGTGACAGTCACAGACACATTCATGCGTGTAAGTAGTAACCGGGCCAAATTGTGTGCCTCTTTGCCATCAAAGCGTCAGGATGGTAGAAAAATGCAATGCAGATTGAGACCTTGCGAAATTTTGAGAATATAAAGGATAATATAAAGGATGCGAACATGAAATGTGACGCATGAAAAGAATAATATTTACTCGAATCAAAAAATACATAAATATACGCTTCGAATCGGATAGTTGAGAAAAACATCACAAAGTATCAAATTAGGAGCATTTTAGTTTCACTTTTAAGGTCCTTAACCTCAAAAGGAAGTGGAGTAGATTTTAACTCTGAATTGAGTTTTTTAAAAATATAAAATAAAACTACTCCCAAAATATACTTGGAATAAAATTTGAAATTTTCAATTATTTTGTCCTTTATAAAAGGAGTACCTAAAAGCAGCAGGATACAGCAATCGATTTGACAGGAAGGTAGTGATTCTTTGACAAGAATCCTGGTAAGTGGGGAAAAAATCTGACATAGCTTTACCAAAGGCAACATCAATTAAAAAATAATAAAAACAATAATATAATAATATAATAATATAATAATATAATAATATAATAATATAATAATATAATAATATAATAATATAATAATATAATAATATAATAATATAATAATATAATAATATAATAATATAATAATATAATAATATAATAATATAATAATATAATAATATAATAATATAATAATATAATAATATAATAATATAATAATATAATAATATAATAATATAATAATATAATAATATAATAATATAATAATATAATAATATAATAATATAATAATATAATAATATAATAATATAATAATATAATAATATAATAATATAATAATATAATAACAATAATAAATAATAAATAATAACAAATAATGGATAATTGATAATTGATAAAAGGATATTTAAGTTTTCCTATCGCTTTTATATTCTATTATTTCCTCTTAAGGATTAACGAAGCCATAAATTATTTTTCTTCATATAAATAAAATAAAAAAAATATATAAATAAATAAAATAAATAAATTTGCATTAAATGAAAAATAAAATTGTTGTTTCTTTACTTTTTTGTTGTTTCTTAAATTCTGACAATCTCACAGACGGCCAGAAGGACAGACCGACGCTTAAGACGAAATATACATAAAAAATAAATAAAAAAATAATAATATAATATAATAATTATATATATAATATATATAATTCCTCGCTTCTGCAATTGAAGTAACAGTTTTACCTTTTCACGGATACAAACGAACCGCTTACGGACTTATTTACAGAGAAAATAAACAATATTTATATTTATTTTTAATTTAATATTATTAAATAAAAATTTGTATTTTGGAACTTGAAACTTAAAACTTTTTATGGCAGTTTTGCAGTATAAAGAGCTCAGTTCGGGGAGTTTTTATAATTCTATAGAAATATTTTTCCTTTCTTGTGGCATTTTGAAAGGCTTTAGTCGTTGCATGAACTGATAAGAAAGGATAACAAAGGACGAGTGCTGCTTGAATTTGTGAAATTTTAAGTAAGTGCAGTTGCATTATAAAGTATGCAATTGTATACAGATGTGCGCACACACACACACACACACACACACACACACATGCACACACAGATAGATATGTATATATATATATATGTATATATATATGTATGTATATGATTGGACTGTACACAAATACATACATGGATGTACGCATAAATATGCGTCGGGTTAGAACTAGAAGGCCAATTGGGTGCCCCATGACCCGTGCCCCGTGTGGTCATCAAAATGCAATGCAGATGCAACGCACGTCTCCCACTGGAGTTGAATGGCAACTCTTTTGCAATTCGTGTGCGTGTTTATTGTCACTTAGTCCGAGAGATGGAGGGACCGAATGGTGTTGTGCCTTTAAAATTTCCCCAACCCTTTTTATTTGAAAATACCCAACCACCCACACACACACACACACACACACACACATTTACACGCACTCTATGTAGCAGGACGTCCACCGAAGTACAACCAAAATTCGTGGTTTTGTAAAACTGCCAAAGCCGCCACAGGCCGTTGCTTGCAACGTTGCTAACCCCACAGTCAGATAGTGAGTCTATGTGTATGTGTGTGTGTGTGTGTGTGTGTGTGTGGGTGTTGGCAGGCATTCAAGTATGTAGGTATGTAAGTATGTGAATGTGAGGAAACACTTCTGCTCATGTGCATTGATAGTCGATGGCAGTGCAACAGCAGGTTGCAACAATGACCTTAGCTTGCTCCAGGGTGTGTGTGTGTGTTCGTGTGTGTGTGGACGGGTGTGAGTATTTGTGTGTATTAAGGAGAGAGGGAGAAAGAATGAGAGCAGCGTGTCTATACAGATTGTACAGCGTACGACAGTTTTGTAAGTTCGAAGGATTTTAATTGATTTCCATGGCCGAGTGCATATGTCTTATCTATCATCTGTCTATTTGCTTACACACTGTAACCATATAGACTTAATCTCATGTGTGTGTGTGTGTGTCTGAGTATGTGTGTTTGTATATATATATGCGTGTGTGTGTGTGTGTTAATGATAAAACAACTTAAGGTTGATAAATAAACATGTTCTGTGTCGGCATTTGCGAGAAGCGATCCACCCAGACAAATTTCTTTCTTTTATAATCATTATAATAAAATTAAAAAATATCAAATTTTATTAATTAAATAATTAAAAATAAATAATAAATAAATAAAAGGACTTGCAAGTGAAATCATCACTGAGAGCAGCTAAATTCGTACACAAGGAATGGGCGGAGCCATTTAAAAGCTCCTCCCACACATTTCAAGGCACTTAAACTAACTTAAATTAGAAGTTAAAGGATACAAATTTTTGAGAGGCAAGAATGTCCTTTGAGATTGTTTTGAGGCAAAAGCAATTAAATCCAACTTAATGCAATTACTTGAGGCCCAAGCATATCACTTAGTCTCAAAATAAGTTAATACACAAAAAGTTTTGGCATAAGGCAAAAAGTTACAGCATCTGCGATTCTCATATTCAATATTAATTGACAATTTAAGTGTCAGCTAGTGTCACTTAACTATCCACACGCCAAATTGACATGTAAGTCACGCACAGGCGGAGCACCAGCAAGAAGCTGGGCCTCGGCCTGGACCTGAAGCGGGGGGGTGCAGGAGTAGAAGCTGCGGCAGGAGCAGGAACAAAAGCAGCAGCAGGAGCAGGAACAAAAGCAGCAGCAGGAGCAGGAACAGAAGCAGGAGCAGGAGGGGGAGGGGGAGCAGGAAGTGGGGCAGCAGCTGGAGCAAGAGCAATAGTCAACGCAGGACTTCGCTCAAGTTTAAAAATCTCCCTGTCACTGGCACTCAGAGGCTGTAGACACGAGCGCCTGCCAGCTTGACCAGTGCATGAGTGCTGGTTGACTGCGTCTATTTTCAATCTGCATACACGCAGCGACACACACACACATACGCACACGCACACACATACATGGAGCACATACAATACGCACATGCAGCTTTTCGAGAGTGCAACGCAGTGTGTGGAGACCTGAAGGGAACTGAGGCAAAGGCAGAGGCAAAGGCAGAGGCAGAGGCAAAGGCAGAGACAGAGGCCGAAGCAAAGGCAGGAGCAAGGACAGGAGCAGGACAAGAGGTAGAGATAGAGGCAGGCGCATGCTGGCAAACACTTTCGCTTACGATTTACAATTTTGCCATGATTATTCCGAGCATGTGCCTTCACTGCAGCCACGCCCGCTGCGCACTGCCCGCTGCCCCCAGTCTCCAGTCTGCAGTCACTAGATCCCAGATCCCAGATCCCAGACCCCATTTACCCGCTCCCCCGGTCGCCACAGTTGTGGCAAACAAAGCCACAAATATGCACTAATGACGTCGTGGCAGCAGCACCACCAGCAGCAGCATCCGCATGGATAGCATCTGCAAATACAATTACAACACACACACACACTAGCACACACACACTGGCACACACACACACACCGAGTTGCCGCTGCAGACGCACCTCATCGCATTTTTGGGCCATTGTAGAAGTTCGAGTTAAAGGTAAAAGTCCAGCCCCAAAACCCAATGACGTGTATTTTTCAGCTCATTGGCACCACAAATAGAACCTGCCTGTCCAGGCAGCCCCTCATTCCACTTCCGCCCCCTCCCCACCCCCCTCTTCCCATCATCTCTAGTCATTCTCGTTTCGGTACTCTCCAACTTTTATTATGGCTTAGATCCATAGCTCAACCTAGGATAGAGGTGTGTATACATGTATGCATGCATATATAAATACACACACACACACATATACATATATATATATATATATATATATTCGTGCATATCCAACACATTCACCTGAGACTGAGAACATCGAATATGTGGCGCTTGTCTATGCCTGAGTTCGGCTGTACGTGATGTTTGGCGATTTGTCGCATTTATTTATATTTCAATAAAAAAAAAAATAAATGAAATCCTGGCTGCCATATCGCGGCATTTATACCGTTCAATTAATTAAAATATATATAATATATATATATAAATAAAAATAAAATACAACAACCAAAGGAGTGCATCATGAAGTGAAATTAGCATTTCATTTTTTGGGCAGCTTTAACAGTGGAGCATTTAAATAGGCTCGCAATTATCCTTTGCATAGCTACGCCCAGGAAGAACGTATCAATCCGAGTTACTCGCTGATCCTGGGCAATAATAAGAGGAATAGGAATAGTAATAATAATAATAATAATAATAAGACAACAATTGTATTTGTGGGCCTGGGAGTGTGCGAGTCCTGAGATATGAGTACAGCTAATTGTGGCCTAATTGTTGGAAGCGCGTCCTGGCTGCTGTTTCCTGCAACGTTCTTAATTAGTCGTGCAGGAAGGTGCCTAACAAGGCAGGAAACTTTAGCAAATGGTGCGGAAACACGCAAGGGGATACGCAGTGTCGGTGTCGTTGCCGTTGCCGTTGCCATTGCCATTGCCGTTGTCGCTGTTTGGTGTCTGTGGCACCAGCGGCAGCGGTGGTGGCAGTGTTAGCGGTGGTGGTAGAAATAGTGGTGGTGTTAGTGGTGCGTGTGGGAGTGATGGTGGTTGGTGGCGTTTGCGGCAGCGGTAACAGTGGCGGTGGCGGTGGCAGTGGCAGTGGCAGTGGCGTCAGCGATGTTAGTGCCGCATGTGGCAAGCTGTAAATGCAGCAGGGGCTTTATCAGGCGCCAGCAGTGCTTCACTTGGTGTACATGACGATGTGAGGTGAAGCCAGCGAAACTGGCGAAGATGCCAGGACTGGCAGACAGACAGACAGAGCATGCAAATAGCTCGCTGGCTGAAGGAAAACTTTGTTTTCACTTACTGTGCCAGCAGCAAGCGGCAAGCAGCGAGCGGCAAGCGGCAAGCAGCAGGCAGCAGGCAGCAGGCGGCAGGATGGAGGATGGAGGATGGAGGAAGGAGGCAACAGCCAAAGGCAAGCAGTCGGCCAGCAGGAGAAGGAGGACACAGTCGCAACATTTGCCAAACAAATTGTAAGAGTAAGTTCCTGCAGCAACAGCAACAGGATGCGATTCCCTTCACAGAAATGTGACGAAGCAGGATTTTCTCAAAGACGACGCTTTTTTCAGGAGCTACGCCGCTGATGCATCCTCCGATCGGTGTCCAAGTTGATTACAAACTTTTTAAAGGTAGCGCCCGTCATTGACACTCTTTACGTGAAGATTCCGATGAGAGGAGGAAAGGGGGAGAGGGAAGACAGGCAGGCAGGCAGGCAGGCAGGCAGGCAGGCAGGCAGGGGGATACCTTAAAGTGTTGATATTTGTGAGCTGTAAGCAGGAGCATATTCGCTGCTTGTGGCCAGGACATTTAAAGGCCACATTAACAAAATGTCAAAATGTTAAAAAGCGTGCTTTTTGCCCACCCAACGGAATAAAAGAGCTGGGAGACAAGTGCAGTATCCTGCAGCGACAAAGGAGTAAACAAAATAAACAGCCAGGACATGTCGAGGCGGGAACAGACCGATGCCAGGACAGGGCAGTTTATATCAAGGTAAGGGCAGGCGGTGAACTGTAAAGGAACTGCAGAGTTGCTGCTGCTGCCGCTGCTGCTCCTGCCGCTGCTGCTCCTGCCGCTGCTGCTGCTGCCTCTGTCGCTGCTGCACACGTTGGCAAACAAGCGCAGTGAAGCTGCTGCTGATGTCGTGATGATTGAGTGAACTGCCACATGGCAGCTGAGCTGCAGCCAAAAGCGGGAGCAACAGAGCCACCAAGCGTCGTCATCAACTAGGACAGAATGCCGCACGTGCTGCAGACAGGTTGACAAAAAACTGTGGCCCCAACAACAACAACAACAGTAACACCAACAACAACAGCAACACCAGCAACACCAACAACAACAACTCCTACAGTAACAACAACAACTCCTACAACAACAACAACAAAAGCAACAGGACGAAGACAAAAACACAATGCACAAGGCAGCAGGTAATGCCCGGTATCAGTGACTGGATTTAAACGGATTACAACAACGACAACGACAATCGAGTTAGCGCTGCACAGAGAGCATAAGCTGCTCCACACTCCATTCTGCAGCTAGTCCTTGCTGCCGTTGGACATTCCACTTCACCCTCTCGATGTTTGCCCCTCGCGTTCCTCTCACTTCACCTTCACCTTCGCAGTTTTAGGTTTTTTTTCTTTTATTCGCCGCATAGCTGAGAGCGCAGTGTGTGTACCAGTGTATTGGTGCTGTCTGCCTGTGTGTGTGTGTGTGTGTGTTTGTGTGTGTGTGTGTGTGTGTGTAGTTGATAACTGTGGCTAAAACTGGGGGCACGACTAAACTAGATAAACACCACGACGTTGGCTAACGCCAAACTGAAAGTTGAGCTTTGTGGATGAGACACTGAAGCTTTGGCTCAGACTGAACCCGAAACAGAGTCTGAGGCAGTTGGTGAGGCTGTGGCAGCAACTGACTAATGATATGTATGTGCAACACTACCCACACATACACTAGCACACACACAAATACAACTAAACACTAAAACACTACAGGCTGACACCAGCAGCGAGCGACAAGAACCAAAAAATAAGGGAAATAAAAAAATGAAATGTAACCAAAAGTTGACCAACCACAGCTCTCTAATTAATACCACCCTCACACCACACACTCATACACATACTCACACACACACACACACAGACATGGTCATAGACCAAAGTAAGTTGCGGGCTTTACTGTACTTACAGTGTATGCTAAGTGAAATGCGCTTTGAAACCGATGGGGGTACTCCATTAGAGGCGATGCACAGATAGGATCCCATCTCATTGCGTGAGATTTTTGTAAGCTTCAGTACTTCGCCGCGGTACGAGGACACTGTTCGGGCAACAAGACGAAGGGCAAATAAGGACAATTAATTACTTATTTATTTTAAATGTACAGTCGCCTTTTATATATATATTTACCCAAGGTCTTTGTTCCAGCATTGTCCTTGAGCACTATTTCGCTTCCGTCCTCGCGACGCCAGGTCACTATAGGTTCCGGATAGCCACGCGCTCTGCGAATAATTAAATTAAATATTTATATGTTAATTATCATATCAAATTATTATTTTAAATTATTATTAATATATATCTATAATATATATAACGTATTCTTTTTATTAAATTTATATATTTGGGAGCCGAAAATCTTCACACACATAAAACTCCCTTTTGCACACTTAATGCTTTTATTTCTAGCTGTAATTATTTAATTTTTAGTTAAATGAATATTGAGACTTAATTCAATAAATTATTTAAAGTTAAGGTACTTAGAAATAATCATTATTTCGAAAATATTAAAGCAAAATAACAAGACTTAAATTTGTTCTTCTTTGGCGCACAAAAGTAGGCAATGAAATTTGTGTAGGACTTGAGTTTTGTCTATTCAATTTAATAGGCGGCATTGGTGGCCATTGTGTTGGCCTAAACGCAAGCTTCTTGTAATGTAGACGACGTAGACATACGACGCAAGGCTTTTGGCCAATAGTCGCCGTCTGTGGCTGAGATTGTATACTGCTGCATGTGGATTGGACTTCGGGGGCGAGGTCTAAGGAGTAGGGATCTACCAGGCTGGAGGCTGGTGCCTGGTGGCTGATGCCTGGTGCCTGGTGGCTGGTGGCTGGTAGCGGATGGCTGGTGGCCTGAGAGCCAGAGAGCTGCATGTTAAGGCAGCAGTTAAACAGCGAACTAGACACTGGAGTGGTAAATTTTTATGATGCCGCAAACAGATGCAAAATAGCCAAGCAAAAGAAAGTCTTACAATCGCCCACACTCTGCCACTCCTCCTGTACACACTCGCATACACAAGCATAGACAGAAAGAGGCTGAGACATTTAGAGTTCGTCCTGGGTGCAGGACCAACACAATAGCGACCACCCGGGCACCAGTCACCAGTCACCAGCAGTTGCTTAGTTGCTAAGTTGGCTAAGACTAAGCGACTGTCAAGCTGTTTGTTTGTGTGAATTTGAAATTCAGTTTGAATTTGAATTTTCATGTATGTACATTTATACACATGTGTGTGTGTGTGTGTGTATGTTCATGTGTGTATCTGTAGTGTAATGTTTTTATATGTGTTTTGTTCTCTATTCCCCAAACCTCATCCAACAATAGACTTGGATTCGCTTTCGAAAAATTTATTTTTCTCAAAAGATCTGAACACGAGTTGATAACTCAAGTCCATAATAGGAATCCTTTTTTTTCTCAATTGTTTAAGTATTTAAGGACTAAATACATTTATTTTCATAAGAGTTCAAATTTTTATCCAAATACTTATTTTTACGTAGCTTAAACTAAGCAATTCAATTTTTTTATTCAAGAAGCTTAAGGACTCATCGGGAATTTTATGAATTTCTTTAAATAAACCTTTTTAAAAGCTTCGATTATAATAAATAATTTAAATTTTGGTTTATAAAAATATTTGATTCCCTGGATTAGCTCGTAAATAGTAAACAGATGAAATTCCTTTGATATCCTTTCTCTACTTATGTATAAACCATTTTAAAGTCGAACTTCATCGATTAAAATATAAAAGAGCTTTAATTAAATGAAGATTAATATTGAAAACGATTTCAAGGCCGCTTTGCAATTGATCAAAAAAAAAAAAAAATACAAAAAAAAAAAAAACTGAAATGAAAATCATTAATAAAAATGAACGAACAATTTTCGTAATTGCATTTATTCGCTCGCTGCATTGTTGGCCACTTTACAACAAGGAGGAGAATAAATAAATAAATAAGTGGAACTGAAAACGACAACATTTTAACAATCTGGACGTCTGGTCAAGTTTGACCAGCGGCAGCCTTTTTAATTTTGTTGTGCCCGCCGCATCCTTAAAGTTAAATTCATTTTATGGGACTTTCCCTAAGTGGTATTAAAATGGAAGCAAAGACAAAAAAAAATGTGCAGACGATGTCTCTAATAGCTTTTTCTACACAAACACACACACACACACACACACACACGAGCACACATGCACACATACAGAGAAACAGAAACTAGGAAGGCAGGCATTGCGTTTATCGCCCCGGTTCCATCATTTTGCGGTTAAATCGTTAAAATTACTTCGTGGCGGTGGTCAAGTTCATAAATCAACGGCGACCAAATGCGTCGCTTGAGTCCTTGTCGCAGTTAGCAGCTAAAAGGAAAAACCGCTGAAACTAACAAGAGCAAACCACTGTTAAGTTTCTAACTGCAAGAGGTCCTTTGCCACAGTCAAAAGCCACGAGCTTAACACACAGCTCAGCAGCTCAACAAAAATTAACCACCAGCTCCATAAATGAGTTCTAAAATAACTATATAAACAAAATATGAATATATATATATTTATTTATATATATATATATATATATATATATATTTATTATGAAATTTGTGCTTGTATGTGTGACAAGTCCATGTACTTAAGTACTTTTAATACTCTTCTGCTGGCAAAGGGCATATGGAAAGCGTCGACCCAAATCAAGAGAAATGAAGTGTCGCTTAATTTGCTGACATTATTAAATGATGATGATGATGATAATGATCATAATGATGATGATGATGACGATGGCTCTGATGGTGGGGGCGGAGCTGTGCGATAGTCACTGATGATAGCCATTTGGCTGGGATTTACTACCAACTGAAAGCAACTCAACCCAGTTAAGGCCCTAAGAGTGTGTAATGCAATTGTTAGACTATTAGCTTCCGGCTTAACATACGAGTAAATACTTAATACTCGATGCTTAATACTTAATACCTAATAAGGATTGTTTCGATAAGTACTTGAAGAGATTTGAACACTCATTGAACCCATATATATGGTTCATCCTGCGATATAAAGATTAAAGTCTTAACTTTGGTCGCTCATCACTCACCGACATGTTAAACGCACGGAACTGCCCTCGGGCACAATCACATCCGATGACGTATCCTCGCTGATAAAGTCCGGCGGTATGACAACATCCAGGAAGCCAATCTGAAAATAAGAATTAATCAAAAAATCATTCAGATTTGGAATTAATTTTTAAAAATAAATGCAAAAAATGTTTAAAAATTGAATAAAATATTCAAGGACTTTCTCTTGCAATAGTCCATGTTGAATGCTTGAAGACTTTAATCCTTGAAAATGAAATTCGGTCGAAATATTTGGAAGTCACAGTTAACTTCTAACCTGACACCTCGAAACCCCAAAGCATTGGGTAATGCGATGACAAGAGTTCAAGCACCGCGCGGCAATGACAACAACAACGTAAGTAAAAGCAACTTGGCAAATAAAACAGTCATCAGTGAACGCTAGAAAGGCGGCCGGTTAGTTGAAAAAAAAAAAAAAACCCAAAAAAAAAAACATCAACAAAAATTTACTATACACTTAGCGAAAATTTGCTGATTATGCAGACGGTCATAAAGCAGGAGAAGAAACGACGAGGCAAACGCTTTTATGTTCCGAAGATTGGTATACTATGGCACTAGGGATTGCATATGTATATGTATATGTATATGTATATGTGTGTGTATATGTGTGTGTGTATGCATATATGTATGTGTATACATTTGTATACATAAACATGCACGCACATCTATATGTGCGTATGCGTGTGTGTGAGCAAATGAAATGACTCTAAATAGTTTGAGGACTGAGGATTGTCCAAGAAAGACAAGGCACAAGGAGAACTCTGAACCAGGAACAAGAACTCTTAATGGTAATAGAAAATAGAAAATAGAAAAGCAGAGGAAAAGTAAAGGAGAAGCAAAGGAGAAGCAAAGGAAAAGCAAAGGAAAACAAAGCATAAGACAATTGGGCATCGACGGCGTATACTTGTATTGCAGTGCAACAGTAGTGGTAACATCGAGCATCCCCTCCCCCTTCGCCAACTCAACTTGCCACCCTCCTACTCCTCCTCCCATACCCTCTGTACTTTCCCACAATCAAAGTACCCCTCTAGTATGGCAGCCTCTGTTGTCCTTGTGAGAGAAGCGTTAAAGTAAAAATAAAAATTAAGGAAGCATGAAATACATTTTATTGGCGCCATAAACTTCACTTGGCTGGACACATGAGTGTACGTGCGTCCGCACACGTACAGACGCACATATCCTGGCAATGTTTGAGTGTAAATACTTTTGTATATGTGTGTCCTTCGCATTTTTTCCATAGTTTTCGCTTTCGATTTGCTGCGCTTTCTTTTACTTGCTCAACATGAATTTGTGCGCTGCCTCATGGGTCGCGGGGATGTCAGAGGACAAACGAGTGGCAAGCGGCAGGCGGCAAGCAGCAGGCAGCAGGCGGCAGGCAACAGACGACGGGGTTGTTGGCTGCGGGGTGTTGGGGGTATTTGTAAAGCAAGTCGTAAGCACAACGTACGACGAGTGCGTTGCATTCCCATTCACGTTTGCCCCTTCAAACGCTGCATGAAATTTTCCTGGACACTTTGGAAAATTGCTTTCAGGCAGCAACAGCGACGTGTATATGGAAATATTTATAAACATTTTCATTGTCTACTTAGCTGGCGGCATTATTCATTGACTGCAACCTTTCGTTGTGCCACTTATGTTAAGTAGTGTATCAAAGCTTTTCACTCTTCTCTCTGATGACATAAGTCAAAAATATCCTTCAAAAATATTTTTATTTATATAATAATAAAAAATATAACCTCAAGCTTATATTTGAGAACAGACAGACAAATGTTTATTCCCCATAATGGCAACAATAAAAAAGAGAGAAATATTTATTCTTCATAAAAGCAAAAATAAAAAATAAAGAAAATATAACAAAAAAAAATAAAAAAATAATAAAAAATAAAAAAAAAAATAATACAAAAAATAAAAAATAAATAAATAAAAAATAAAAAAAATAATATACAAATATCGTTAATTTATTAATTAATTTATTTTATTTTTAATTTATATTTAATTATTAATTTATTTTAATTATTAATTTAATATTAATCAAACAGCTTCCTCCCCTTTGCTTCTGATCATTCAGAAGAGAACGAAACCTCTTGGTGCGAAAGAGATAGCAAGTGTTTGATGGCGATTTCCAAGTGTTGCTTATGACGAAACCTCTTAGTGCGAAAGAGATAGCAAGTGTTTAATCGAGCCTGGTGAGTTTTACTTATGACGAGTGGAAGTCTCTTATACAATGGAAATGTATGGCATGCAGAGGCAAGGGAAACGAAAAGGATCCTAATCGAAAGCTCGGCGGATGCAAAGAAAAACATATTTAAATAAAAACTGATCCTATTTTTTATTTTTGAATTTAAAAAAAAAGGAAGAAATTTGCATTTGTGACTGGCAATGGAAGAGCAAAAGGAAAAAGAGGACTTAAAATGTCATTTAAAATGATGTTGATAGAATTAGAGAAATTCCATAAAATAAACCAAATCAATCTTATAAATATATCCTGCAGAATTTAAAAAATAAAATACAATATTTATAAATTAATAATTATAAATTAAATATATATATAATAAATATTTATATACAAAAACATATATATATAGAAAATCATTGTAGGTCGCAGCAGATGAAAAACTTACTTGACTTTTCATTGGGTCCGTATTTAATTGGCACATATATCCACCCCGATCCTCCTCAGAGACGGCCTTAATGTGCAAATTCCAAGTGTTCTGATCCAAATGACTGACTGTAACTCGAGGATTGTGCGTGATCACGTTCTCGTGTATCGCCTGAATAGCTTTTGTGTCCGCCTTAAGCCAGCCCACCTGTGGACGGTATGGGAAAAGCCACAAAAATTGCTCAAATTGTTTTGTGAAAATCTGTGATTGTGCAGGAAAATGCTTTTTACCCCTCGTATGTGCCAAATATGTACTTTGGCTGTTGGGTCTGAGTTTCACGTAACATTGTTGTTGTTGTTGTTGTTGTTGTTGTTGTTGGTATCATTAATTATGCTTTCAAGTGTTGGATGTTGAGTATATTAAGTAGTTGTTCTGGTGGTTGTGGTTTTTGTATGTTTATATGTATGTGTGTGTGTGTGTGTGTGTGTGTGTATGTGTGCATGCGTGTTTGCGCATATTAAGGTACTTACCCGATAGCCGCCCAAGTGACGGACGTGACACGTGAAGGTTGCCTCGCGGCCCACAGCCACGGACACATTTGAAATGCTCTCCACAAACTCCGGTTGAAAGGCGCCAATCGCTGAAAATGTGCAATGGTTAGTAAAGGTGCAAGAACCAATGGAAATTACGATTAGAATGCGTCTGCAGTGTGGCTCAGTTAGTTATGCCAGTTAATGATATCGCGTGGCAGTGCATCGCATCCCAGCCCGGGCCACTTCGCCAGTGGATGCAGCTGCCAAAAAGCGGTGATTTATCGCTTTTAAATGTGCGCGACGCTCCACTTGCCAAGTATCAGACAGCCAACTTGCAGCTTCCAATTTTCAACTACCAACTACCAACAGCCACCAGCCACCAGCCAACAGTCGGGAGCCAGCAACCAGCAGCCAGAAACCAGCAACCAGCAACCAGCAACCAGCAACCAGTAACTAGCATTAATAGTCAGTAGTCAGTAGTCAGGAGTCAGTAGTCAACAGTCAACAGGAGGGCCAACAGGCGGGAATTACAATCAGCCTTGTGCCAGACGAGAGTCGAGAGTGAAAAGTTCGCTCTTAAATGCAGAAGGCGGTTAATTGAAGATCAACGCTCATGGGTAAGCGGCAGGAACTGTCTGTCTGTCATCTGGTTAAAATGGTAGGCGTTTGATTCAGTAACGGCCCAGCGACTAACGGTATATCGCCTCACCCACTGGGAGGGGGGGAGGAAGGGTGCGACATACGCAAATATATAAATAATTTATTGAATCATTGAAAATCAAACATTTCACTTGCGAGTTTTGCAAAAAACTTTTACAACCGGCCCCCAATACTAACACACACACATACACACACTCATACATAAGCACATACATATACATATATAAGGTAAGAGGTTAGATGAGCAAAGGTAGGTGAGCGCGGGTTTGCCCGACTGCTGAGTGCCAGACATCCGTGCATGACTAGAGACGCGCAGCCGTTGCCATTTGTCGGTTGCTTTTGCTGTACGCTCCCACGTCCTTACCACTACCCCCCCCCCCCCCCCCTTCCCTACCCCACCGCTCAACCACCCAAACAGTCGGTGGCCCCTTATCACAGCCTCCTTTGCCATGGTAATGCATGCAAAAAACTTTTGCCAAACTTGAAATTTAAATATTTATAGACAGTGCCGCTGGCAGCGGCAAGTGCGTCGACCATTCGGATCCACCGAATGAACCACCACCACACCGATGATGCCACCGAAACGACTCAAATGCCATCCTTTGTATTGTATGCCAATGGATATGGAGAATGGGGTATTGGCTGTTTGCTTGGGTCGCTGATTGGGTGTTTGGGTGGCTGGGTGTTTGGGTGGTTGGGTGGTTCGAATGAGTGGGTAAGTAAAAGAATGTGCTGAATTGACGCAATTGGCCAAGGGCATAATTTATTTCATACTTTCAATACTTTTTATTATATATATATTTTATATATTTTTTTTTATTTTCATTTCAATTTTCTCCCATTCTCAATTTTTTTCCAACTTCCAACATCGTTTTAGCGTTCTAATTTACAAAAACAAAGAAACAAACAATTTTTTATTTTTTTTATTTTTTACTTTCTTTCCTCCAATTATGTATTATTAAAGAAAAATTAATATAAATATATATATATTATTTATATACTATATATATTTTATATTATTATTATATATATTTATTTGCCGCAATTTATTGCCTGACTGTAATGTAGAGCGGCTTGAAAATTCAGCTTTTGTTTAAAAAAAAAAAATGAAAAAAATAAAATTGAGTTTCATTATTATTGGAGAAGACACGGGCTCAGTAACAAAAAGCCTAAACAAAAAAAAAATACATTTAACTATAATTCTCAAATGGAAAGCTGGTGTGAAGTTTAAGTCGGAGTATTTTACACTTTTCCAGTGCGGTCCCGTGTCTCACAGCATAAAGGGTTCGTCACAGGCAGTCTCAGGATTGAGACAGCGGTTCGCCCCTACAAATTGTGACAATTACAATAATTTATTATTGTAATTTACACTTTACACCAAAAAGGAGGACTCTCTTTGTTTGAAGGATGATTCCGAAAACACTAAATATATATTTATAAGCATAAAGTTATGAGAAAGAGTAGTTAATAAGTAAAATAATACTACTTATGAGCTTGCACTTGATTAACTCAACTGTAACTTATTAGCGCGCAGATACATACACACACACACACGCAACCACACACACACCACTTGCTGTGAGACACGCATTCGAGAATCATTCCGTCGAATGATCGACCGCTTTTTTGATTTCTTTTTTTCTTAAATGATTTATGTTGAGCGTTAAATACTAATATTAATAATCAATGTTAATTTATTTAATATTAATATTTTTAGTTCCCACTTCTCACCACATCTCACCATTCAACCTCACTTACTATGGCATATTCTTAACAGGGCGAACATGTCCATTTTCATGTCTATGGATAAGTTGTCTCTGTAGGTGGGTTGTTTCTGCTTGAGGTGAACTCAAGTGAGCATGGCGACTGCTGTTCTTCGGCTGCGTAGAGGGCATAGCAGAGAATGCCATAACTGTGGTGAAAACGGCGCAGAGTGGTGAAGTAGACGGGAGCAGAAGCTCGTTCACTTGACTTGAGAACACGCGTCGAAGAAGAGATCAGGCAACTTGCTGTGTTTGATTGTAAATTATAATATAATAAATAAATTATAATAAAATAAATAAATTATAATATAATAAATTAATTATATAATAAATAAATTATAATATAATAAACTATGGAAAAGGAAAACTCGCCTCTATCCCCTATTTCTTCGATATATATTATACTATCATATATTTAATAAATCAATGAAATATATCCGCTGAAGACAATTCAAGAAAAGCACTCATTAAAGCTAAGATCAAATGATTGATTGGGTTTGGGTTTACGACAAGGACGAAGGGTGAAGGAATTTATATTGCTTAACAACAATTTTCATAACATTACGTATGCTTGTGAGGCTTTAATCTTAAGTTAAAAATATAAATAAAATTATTGTTTATTTTATTATCAAATACCAAAATACTTAATTTTTAGTTTCATTGATCGCCTGTTATTTTTATTTCATTAAGCTTAATATATATTCATTTTCTATCAGACTGACTCAGTACGAGTTGCTGGGGTTAGTCCCGCACGCCAAACATGCAAGGAGTGTCTACATGAGCAAAGCCGAAAATATTCCACAAAAAATACTTTTTAAATAACGTTAATTTTATTATAATTCTCAACTTGTATTTTAGTTCCTGTATAACTGCATGTAAAAAGCAAAGGCTTCTTGGGAGCTGTTCGAACGTCCCACAATTGACAAATGTTGCCTATGCCTCGTCCTTCAGATTCTAGGCTAGAAGTAAACTAACCTCCAATACAAGGGAAACTCCTGATCTTTGGCACAAGCCAATCTCGTATAAAAGCTTTTAAAAATTCTAATACTTTTTTTTATTTTAATTTTTAATTTTAACACTTTTTTTATTAATAATTAATTTAATTTCTATTTCTATAATTTGCCTTATACTTAAAGTTTGATTTGGGCATAATTTTAATTTAATTTTTAATTTTTATTTAATTTATATAAATTTTTATTTAATTTAATAATTAAAAATAATGATTACGTTTCCTGACTTACAATTTAATTCGTTTAACCGCGTTTTTCGCACAGTGTATTTTTTTGTACCTTAAAGATCGTTTCACCTTTTAAATAAAATTGCAAAGTTGTCCCTGACCAAGGCCACTTTTGGGAAAACACTGTAGGAGCAGACATAACAAAATCCTTGAAAAGGATGTACCTACAAATTATTTATATATAGGTAGTTTTAAGGACATATTTATATATAAACTTCGTCTTGGTTTTTTTTTGCAAAAAACGGAAGGATTTTGTTGTTGGTGTTGAATTTATTTGCATAAAATTTGTTGACTGAGTAAATGACTGGCTGACTCGCTAGCTGACTTACTGACCCACCGATTGACTGACTAACTGACAGACTGCGGAAGTGGGGAAGTGGGGAAGTGGGGAATAAAGAGTTCACAGATTTCGTATCAAAATCAACAGTCAAAAGTTCAGACAACAACTGCAAATCCTGGCTGCAAATTACAACGGCACACGCAAAGTGCAATGATGAGCGCGGGGCAAAGAAGCTGAAAGGCAGGAACACACACACACACACACACACATACATATATATATATAAATATATTTATACATATACATATATAGAACACACATACTGCGCTCAAATGTTGTTGCTGCTTGGCTGACTGCGGCTTGTTTGTCAATCTGTTCAACTGGATGCCAACAAGGCCTCCGACTCCAACACCAACACCAAGTTCAGCTCCAGCTGCAGCTGCAGCTTCAGCTTCAGCTTCAGCTCCAGCTTCAGCTGCACCCTCGACTATGGCTTCAGCATTGTGCCAATTCCAATGAACTTGTCGCCCTGAGATTGGGGTCCAGTTCTCTCTATCACCAATGCTGAAGCACAGCAGCCTCTGAACCTCTGGCTCGATGTTTCTTGCTCCTTGCTACTTGTCTGTTGGATGTTGTATCCTGGCTGGTGACTACTGTCTCTTGTCTGCTATTTACTGCCCAACCGACCAACCGGATGCGTCTTCACCCTGGCTGCCTGTCCAACTAGCTGCCTGTCTGCCTGGCTGCCTGGCTGCCTGACTGCCTGTTCCTGAGCACTTTGCATTTTGCGGACACACAAGGATTGAAGTAGCGCCAAGTCGCGCATGCTGGCAAAGTCAATTAACCCATGCCCGCTGGTCAGACTTTGAGCGATGCTATATACCCTTCCGGCCGCCTTCCTGGCCGCCATCTATCGTTTGCCGCCTCTCTGAAGTATGGCCCAGCGATGTTTTTCACATTTTCGCACGTTATCATAAATTTTGGCGTCTCCGTTGGGACATTGCAAACACTCCGGAAGCTTCATTTCAATTTTCTTAGCCTCGCCCGGCCCAGTCGCGGTTCCATTTTGATAGGGGGATCGGATTGAAGAAGGACCCAAACCCATGGCCAGTAGCAGGATGGCAGGCAGGCTTGTCACTTTGGCAGGGCTTTCCTTTGGCTCCTTTACTTACGTACATTTAGGTGCGGAGTTGGTGCCCCAAAAGTTTAAATCACACAACGACAATGAGGATTTACCAAAGCAAATTTATGGTTAAGGACATTGGCAAAAGTTAAGCTTTGTTTTCTCATATGTGTGTGTGTGTGTGTGTGTGTGTGTGTGTGTGTGTGTGTGTGTGAATGTATGTGTTAATAAAGTGTCCTTGCCCGCGTCACTTGGTATGTGTGTCTGCGTATGCCTTGCCTGTATCTGTGTATATGAGCCAACAAAATATATGGCATCAAGGAACGCCATGTGACTTCCCTTGCCACGAAGGTAGACCCACAGATACAAAGATGCCAATCTGCATGGCACCTTTTTTTATGGTCTGCACACACAAATCCGACGCCAAAGCGCCAATGATAGGTGATAATGGTAAATTTGAGACGAGAACTGGGATTGCCACCAGCTACGAGTCCACCTGAGCCACTCTCTCTCCCTCTCTCTGTCCGAGAGCCAAAAGACAAACTTAAATAAACAGTCAAACCCGCTGACGAGGCATTAAAGTGCTGCAGCTATAAACCAAAAAACAAAAAAAAAAACACCTAAGCTCAATCTGTCCGACTTGTGTGTACAATCTACAAGGATATTTCAAAAAATATTCCTTACGTACAGCGATGCTTCCTGTATATCGATTAAAGTATAGAGATATATAAAATCAGTAGACTTCAAGGAGTCAATTATCAAAATATTAAATAAAAAATCGTTTGAAGTATAAGAATTTTTTAAGAGAAGCTTTTTTCATTTAAATAAATTTAAAAAATTTAAGAAAAATATATTAAATTATAATATGATATATAAATATTTCATTACTAGTTTAATTATAGCAAAGTCTGTCCCAAGTAAAGTCTAAATTCCATACTAATATTTATCCTTACATCCTTATATACTTAGTAAGCATTGTAAAGAGTTATTGGCATATTTTTATAATAATATAGTAACATAAATATAATATATATATATTAATAAATTATAAATAAAATATAGTAAAAATCAAAAATATATCACTTAAAGCAAAAAAAATAAATATCTTGTTCGAACTTCCCATAAACATCCTTAAGTTTGTTAAGATGATATAATAAAATACGATATACAATAATATTTTTATTTATCCATAATAATATTTTAATCCAACTGTTTGTACTTTTATTTATTTTATTTTAATTCAATATATAATTATAAGTTTTTATTTTTTCATAAATGCTTAAACTTTTTATCAAAAAGATAAAAAGTATTGTTTGTCATCCAAGCAATTTTATTATTTATTTATTATATTTATTTTTAATTGTAATTATTTATACTTCTTCTTATAAATATTATTATTAATTATACTTCATTCAGTGTTTTATTTACCATTTAGAAACATTTAAATGTTTTTTAGAATTTAAGCATATATATTACTTAAATTTTATTATTTAAACTGCATTATTTATATTTTAAACTTTCAGTCAGAAGTTTCGCTGTTCTAATTTTAAAATGTTATAAATTTATTAGAGTTTTTGAATTCCCCGAAGCACATATATAAAAAATAAAATATATATAAATATCTAATATTTAATATTTTTTATTTAATTAATTCCTTAAAGGCATAATATCATAGCTCTTAAAGCTTATAATTATTAAGCCGTAAGAGATCATAAATATTATATTATTTATTTATTATTTATTTATTTTATTCCCTTAGATTAAGACTCGTCTGGCATAACATAAAATTCAAAAATAGATGTTATAAAAAACAATAAGATGGAAGGGAAATTATAAATTATTAATTAAACCAAAATTTTAAATAAATTTATATATTAATATTTAATATAAAATAATAATATATAATATTAAAATATATTTATGTATATATATTATTTATACATATATATTTAAAAATGGAATATTATTTTAAATAAAATTTGATATATTTTTAAGTGTATTTGGACCGACCCGTAACATGTTTATAGTATATATAGTATATAGTATATAGTATATATATAGTATATAGAAGATAAATATAATTATATATATATTCGATTAGCTAAGTTAGTCCTCCATTGCCAGTTGGTGGCAAGAACAGCGGAGGAGCGCAAATAGCAAACAGCAAATAACAAATGATGACTGCAAGTGGCCACGGTTGGTGGCAAGTGGCTGGCGGCTGTCGGCTGGCGGCAGGCGGCAGGCGGCAAGTGGTAAGTGGCAAGTGGCAAGTGCGCCTAATGGCCAAATGGTGCCGCCGGCAAAATTTGCATTTTACAAATCGTCGTCTACAACTTGTAGCACTGGCAATTGAATTTCCACAGGCCAACAAGACAAGAAAAGAAAACAAACAGGAAAAAATAGAAGAAATACTGAAAAAAGTATATATATAATATATAATATATATATATATATTTATATATATATAGAAAAATTCAATTTTATTTCCTATGACTGTTTTTGTTATTGTTGTGTGTGTGCGTGTGTTTTTCTTATGGTTTTTGGTTCTGTCTTAACAAACGTCTTGCAATTAATTGTGTCTTGATTTTTGTTTCACACTTTGAAATGGGTTCGCAGTCCTTTTTAAGATGGCCAGGGGACTGGGTGACAGGGGGAGGGAGGGAATCGGAATGGAGAAGCAGACGATTCAATGGTTGGGGCATTGCAAATGAGCGACGAGTTGCTTTTAATTGCCAAAGTTTTTCTACTATTGAAATTTTGGGTATCAGGATATGAAGAAGGATACGGAAGGGTCACTTGTGTATCAGAATGACGAGCATCAAATTTACCTTCAATGAACAAATTCAATAGGACACACATTTCCTTGGCTTAATCTGCTTTCAAATTAATCCACCCAAAGCATAACTCAAATTATTATTGTTAAGCGTTGAAAGCGGACACAAATTTTAAATAATTTGGCTATAAATAAAATTAAAATTTCTACTATAAATAAATAAATAAATTATTTTTTTTTAAATCTTTTTAAATCAAGTCAAATCATTTAATGGTATTAATTAATTAAGTATTTTTATATGAAAATTAATTATAATAATATTTAACTAATTATACAATTTTTTTTTAGTTATATTTTATTATAATAATATAATTAATATAACATAATTATTATATTTTTAAATTGATTGGTGTTTCATTAAAATTGAAAAATTATATTTTTTTATTTCACATATATCAGAATTATTAGTATATATTATTATATATAAATATATATAAATATTTTAAATTAATTTATTTATTTTATTATTTATTTATTCAATAATATAATATTTATGATAATATAAGATTTATATTTTATATAATACATATACAATATATATATATATGTATTATATTATATATAATTTAATTATTTTATATATAATATTATATATAGATTTATATAAATATTTAAGTTTATTTATTGCAGATAATAATTCCATAATTTTATGTAGGTTTTACTACTCTTCCGATATATATATTTTATTTATATAGTTATGTATTATTTAATTAAATTTATACTTGTGATAAATTAATCCAAAAACTTTAAAGTTGGGAAATTTATATTTATATATATTTTTTTTTATATTTATTTCTATATTTATTTCTATATTTATTTCTATATTTATTTACTCTATAGTTTCTGCTAACATCTTTATCTATTAACTACTCAAGGACTTTCAAAAGGACTCACAAAGCACAAGCATTTAACCTACAGCGAATTCAGACTTTTAATCAAAGCCCTAACATTGGAGCCACTGAAGCTCTTAACTAAAGAACTTAATTAGTTCCTCAATTAAACTCTATCCATTAGTTTATTAATCAATTAATGAACTAATTGGCTCTTAAATCTTAAATATAAAAATACATTTTTCAGATCTGTTATTTCCATACTTTGAAATGCTCTTCAACTGAAGCATTAAAGCCACAATAAATAAAAAAAAGAAACTATCCTTTTAAGTTACATTTTTTTTAAATAATATCTAATATTAATAATAACTAAAATAATTTAATTAAATTTTTTTTTTATTCAAAACAGCAAATAAAGAATTTAAGATTTCATCTAAAGCAATAATAGAATTTTTCATCTAAGCTTTTCCTTTCGCAGCGCAATTTAATTAATTTATAAAATAAATAAATAAGGAAAAGCTCTTAAATCCAGCCAAATAAATGAACAAAAATAAAACTAAATTTAAACTTGGCGAAGGCGTGAAAAATTGTTGTTAAGTACTTAAAATAATTAAGAACTAAGTGTGCGGGGTTTTTCTTTTTTTTTTTGTGTTTATCTGTAGGATTTTTCACGCCGCTTTTAAGTTAATTTTTAGTTGATTTTTGCACATTGTTTATTTAAATTTTTTCCATGAGCAGCATAAGTAGCGGTCAGTCAGCAGCTGCCGCACAGCAGCTGGTGGCAGGGGTCAAAAGGGCAGCTAACGCAGGCGTTTTATCCGCCTGCGGCTCTTGTGGTTGGACGCTCTAAAAGCTAAAGAACCACCATTGCCATGGCTGTTGCCACTGCCAGTTGCCACCGCCAGTTGCCACTGCCAGTTGCCAGTTGCCAGTTGCCAGTGTCGCTGCCACAGCCACTGCTTTTGGTGTTACGATTGCCCCAAGCATCGTCGTCGTATCAATTAAGACACCCAAGGGTATAGCCCATAGAGAGTTTTGCAACACATCCAAAGGCTTGCCGCAGTCTGTCTGTCATCTGCGTGACCAGTGGCTTTTATTTTTCTGCCCAGTTTATTGACTGATTGACTCTCTGACTCGCTGTCAGTCTAGCTGTCTGTCCGTCTCTCTGTCTGTCTCTCTGTCTGTCTCTCTGTCTGTCTCTCTGTCTGTCTCTCTGTCTGTCTAGCTGTCTGTCTCTCCGTCTGACTCACTGTCAGTCTAGCTGCCTGTCTCTCTGTCCGTCTCCCTGTCTGTCTCTCTGTCCGTCTCTCTGTCCGTCTCTCTGTCCGTCTCTCTGTCCGTCTCTCTGTCCGTCTCTCTGTCCGTCTCTCTGTCCGTCTCTCTGTCCGTCTCTCTGTCCGTCTCTCTGTCCGTCTCTCTGTCCGTCTCTCTGTCCGTCTCTCTGTCCGTCTCTCCGCCTGTCGCTCTGTCTATGCAACATTGTGGTTTTGCTTAAATTTAATATATCGTTGCAGAGTATCACTTAAAAGTATGTGCATATGTACGTGACGATTTATGTGTATGTGAGTGTATGTGAGTGTATGTGAGTGTATGTGAGTGTGTGTGTGTATGAGTGTGTGTGGGAACCGTTATTCACGTGGGTCAGTAGCTTATCATTTATGGGCTCTCGTTCACGTACCCAAATGCTGCCACATGCTAGGCAATTAATTTGCATTTCATTGATATGCACACTCATACACTCGTACTCGTACACTCACTCCCACACACACACCCACACACACACACACACACACATACTCATATTCTTACTCATACCATCACACATTAATATACAGTGCCCATTTTGCAATATTTGTTTAGGATTATTATCGGTTATTAATGTTGCTGTAATTGAAAATTATTTTCACTTTTATGTTTATCATTACAGCGTAGAGCGCTGCAGCGCGCAACGCGCAACGCGCAACGTGCAACGTGCAACGTGCAACATGCAGCATGCAATGTGCAGCGTATAACGTGCGATTGGCAACACGCAAATGAGGCACAGATTTTCTGTTAATGCATCCACTCACTTACATTCGCAATGATATTGGCATTCGCATTCGCATCCGCATTCGCATTCGCATTCGCATTCGCATCCGCACTTGCATTATATCTCATATCGCTGGGGAGTTTATTGTTTGTCGAGATTTAAGCGCCCTTTTATGTATGTATTATATATATGTGTGTATGTTTGTGTGTGTGTGTGTGTGTGTGTGTGTGTGTGCATAAGTATATGCATATACATGTTCATACACAAAGATATTTAATATTTATGCACACATTTTACACCCTGTCCGCCGTCCGCCGTCCGCTGTCCGCCGTCTGCCGTCCGCCGTCTGCCAATTATTCGCATGCATTTACTTTTCGCTCATTATTGTTGTATTAATTGTTGTGGCTGGTGGTGTTGTTGTTGTTATTGTTGTGCTTGATATTTTTATTATTATTTCTTATTTTTACTTTTATTGCTATTATTATCATCTAAAAGAGCATTTAATTGAACACGACAAAAGTGCAGATTACATTAAACGGAACATTTAATGCGTTTTTGTTAATTGAAATGGAAAAATCAGAGCTCGCAACTTCACTTTTCTTTCACACTTTCAATTTGATTTAATTATTTTTATATTTTTATATTTTTTTTATTTTTATAATTTTATAATTTTATATTTTAATGTGTTTATATTTTTATATTTTTGTATTTTTATATTTCTATATTTTTATGTTTTTATATTTTTATATTTTTATATTTTTATATTTTTATATTTTTATATTTTTATATTTTTATATTTTTATTTTTTATATTTTTATATTTTTATATTTTAATATTTTTATTTTTTATGTTTTTATATTTTGATATTTTGATATTTTTAGATTTTTATATTTTTATATATTTATATATTTATATTTTTATATTTTTATAATTTAATATTTTAGTATCAAATTAGTCAATTTTCACATCAAATACTTTTTAATTAAATATAGCCTAATAATTACCCAACACAAATTTTTTTATTTATATAATTATAAAATAAAATAAAATAAAAATATATTTTTTATAAGCTAAAATTTTAAATAAATTAAAAGATGCTTTTTAATGTTCATTAAAAAAACTTTTTAATTTCTGATAATGTGCGATTTATATACTTTAAAATAACTATAAACATCTTTTCCCTTGAGCTGTGATTAAAAGGAACATAAAGAATAAAAAAATTCAATTTAATAACGAACAATTTTTTTTTTTAATATTTGTTGAAAAATAAAAATAATATTTGTTCAGAAAATGAGGAAAAAAAACCTTTTTAAATATACTTCAGCAAATGTAAATAAATATTTCATATCCTTACTTTTGGCTAGAAAGCGTTTAATATTTAATGACTATAAGGACATGCGAATTTATAAATATTTAAAAACATAAATATTTATTTACAAAATGTCAAACTTAACCGAAGCTAATTAAAAACCAAGAAGAGATGCCACAGAGCTAAATATCCGACTACAAAACACCCTTCACTTGTGTCAAGCAAAGAGACTCAGAAAACTCAGGCTCTCCTCAGAAAATGTGCATCTAAAGTCCTAATAATTAATTTAAAATATTTTTATATTTAAATATAAATTATGTAGAGTGTAGAGTATACAAAAGTTGCCAATTGAATTGCTTTTGTTGTGGGTGCGAAGTATATTAATATATAAGCCATTGGACTGTGCCATTTGGCACTTCATTTGTTATGATTACGAGCTGTGTGCGGCGGAAGGGGCATCCAGAACCAATTATAAAAATCAGGTGAAAACTGCATTTTTACGCAATTTGATCAAAAGATAATTTGGTATGTGCAATACGATGGGACGGGCATTTTAATGCCAATGAATTCCATTGGTTTGCAGCTGTAGCTGCGTGATGGCTTACCCATTTCAATTGCAAACTCGGACATTGATCAATTTAATTAAGCATTAAATATATTTCTCTGTTGTCTTCGCTTGTCTCCTGTTGTGTGTCGCGTGTCAGTGTCCTGTTCTGCTCTGTTCTGCTCTGCTCTGTTTTGTTCTGTTTTTGCCATTCACTTGTTTTATTTACTTATTTATGCGTATATTATTTATACTGTTTACTGCCAATAGCAACAATAAAAAATGCCATTGTTATTGAAAGAATGCACAATGAGTCTGCATATAGCACCGATCAGTGTACACCTCAGCCCGTTCTTAATTTTTCGTACATCAACAGCAGATTTTAAATACCTCAATAAATTTGCGAATCGATTGCTTTTAACGATAAAGCACATCCTGTGTTTACGTTTTTAGTACAATACAAGAAGGACATTTAGTTATACGCCTGTATGCAATACAACAATCACAACTGTTGATCCAGTCCTTCTTTAAGCTAAATGCATTTTCATAAATGTTCTATAATGATGTACACGTCGAAAGAGCTACACACCATCATCAATATCATATGGCCTTTTCACTCCAACACTCTCTCTCTTATGCATAAAAGAACATTCTACGAGCTATAGCAAGCATCTTCTGCAAGTGAACACCATCATCAACATCAGCTGCCCCTTTTTCACCCATCACTCTCTCTTATGCATAAAAGAACATTCTACGAGCTATAGCAAGCACCTTCTGAAAGTCCACATTATCACCACATCAGCTGCCCCTTTTTCACCTATCACTCTCTCTTATGCATTAAACATCAATTCTACGTGTTATAGCAAGCACCTTCTGCAAGTTCACATATGCTTAGCGGAAGCCAGCACTAGTTCTTATTAGCTGTCCCGCTCACACACCCTCAAAACGCAATGCATTTCGTCATCATGATGGCGTCCTTTGATGCAGTCATTAAAAATGGCGACTTATGGTGCTGCGATCACTGCAGGTAAAAGCGGAAGCTTTGCGCTGTCGCTGCGGACAAATGTGTTGGCAATTAAGACGTTTTTGGATTTAAAGAATAAAAAGGAACTTTTCAATAAATTAATTGGCTTCCAGTAAATACTGTAAAACTGCAATATTATGAAATAAAATAAAATAAAATTTATTTTATTTAAAGATTATATGTGAATTTGATTTAATTTAAGCCAAGAATTTAAAAATAGATTTAATTTAATTGCTGTACTTTTGTTGACAGCAACAGTGGAAAAAATACTTTACTATCAAAATTAATAAGTCTCATCGTCAGGAAGTCAGCAGTGGAAAATGCTGGCAGTCTTTTGATTTTTCACTTGATTTATTTATTTATTTTTACCTTAAGGTAGCCTTAGGCAAATACCTGCCTTTGTTCAATTAATATTTGAATTTTTTAGTTTGCAAGAAATAGTTTAATTTTTATTACCGAAGAGTTTAAAATTAAACCAAATATGGAATATTTCTGTGCGGTACATTTAAATCAATTTTAATTGTTAGTTAAGAAACTATTAAATGTTATTATATATAGTATATATCGGTTATATGCAAACTGCATATATGCAAGTAGTATGTATATAATATATAATAATAAATATGTATAAACATATATTTCATTTTATTTTTAAATCTATCTGAATATTCAGCATTGAGGCTGCCTTTAAGAATAGTTATTAAAACTTTTAACGAAATCTATTAAATGTTTAGAATATTTAAAGAACACGAATTGAAACATTTCTTGTTATAAATACATATATTGCAACTAAGGCTTTTTAAGATCGATAATTAATTTAACCAAACTTAATAACAAATTTTATAATTGTATTTAGTTGGATTTCTTTTCACAGCACTGAGTTTTATATTTCGAGCAAACTATTTAAAAGTTTTTAAAACACTGGAAAACTAATCATTAATTAATTAATAGTCAACGATCTTTAAAATATCAAGTTACGCTCTTTAACTCACAGAGCTGAAAATAATTCCCGAGAATATGATCACTTGAAAAATAAAAGATTTTTTATTCATAGGAATTTTAACTGCCGTAACACTTGTAATAAAAATTTCATAGCTATGAAATTTGAAAATGTTTTAATTAAGATTTGGATTTGCAGTTTTTACCTGGGATGAGCGCCGCAATCAACAGAAAGGCGATCAGCATTTTATCATTGCAATTGCTGTAGGCCAGAAAATGGTGGTATTTCGTATGGCGATTAAAGTTGCTTGGCATTTGTAATGACCTTCTTAACAGTTATGTAAATTCGCAGTCTGAACTCTGACACTGCCCTTAGACATTGGAGCAGTCAATAAAATGATGGCACATGATTTTTTGTGTTTTCACTCTATATCTATTTGAAACTCGTTAAATATATCTGAATTATATGTATGTATATATTGGAGGAAAAAAAATACACGCACCCCGAGCACCGAGAATCGATGAAGCGATTGATTAAATAGTAATTTTTTTTTATTTTCCGCAATAATTAAAATATTTCGAATGAATTTTAAGAATTGTGAACGAAACGCGCAAAATGCGATTAATGTGAATGCCCAAAGATGTGGCAAGTGGCAAGTGGCAAGTGGCAACCGTAAAGCCAACTAACCGATGGAGACGTTGCAGATCAACTGACAACGCCAGTAGCGGACTGGCAGGCGGATGCTTTGTGTTAACCGTTAACCGAGGATGGAGCCGAAGGATGCTTCGGGTGTGCGCGAGACGAGCTGATGGACGGTCGTATGCTCAGCCGTTGGATGCTGGAGACTGGAGATAGCCGAACGGCGTTAGCCGAGCGAACGAACGGTAAATTGTCGTTGCCAATTGTCGAAGTGGATTTTCGAAACGAATGGCATCCACCATGTGCTGCACGAGTTCCACATGGCCAGCACGTGGTGGAACGTGTCGTATGTGGATGCCAGCGGTGGGGTGGCGGGTATCTGCGGTACGTGGCACATGCGCAGCATGTTGTGAGGGAGGAGTGTCGACGCGTGCTTCTGACAAATGGTACGACAATTGCTACAAGCTGTGGTGGCATTTGGCGGCCTGGGTTTGTGGCAAGCAGCAACGCGGTTGGGTGCCCGAGTCGGCTGCTTGCAGCCAGCATGGGAGACCATCTAGTCGAGCGCACTTCGGCAAATGCTTCGACTTTTTTCGGTCGCTTATCAAGCATCAAGCATTAGGCATCAAGCATTCAGCCCATACCACATGCCACATGCCACATGCCACATGCCAAATGCCACATGCCATATGCCATACACCACATGACACATGCCATATGCCACATTCCTAATCATCCTGCCAAAGGTACGACTGTTGATGAAAGCCTGCCATTTAGTGGTTGATTAACTGCCCCAATAGGCTTACCGACACTCCGCACAGGAGTCGCCAACTGAAAAGGAATTGAAAAGCAGAGTCCAGGACTCAGAATTTACCATAAATTGAACGGCAAGAATGAGGCAAATGGCACTGCAAATGTCCTGCCAATGAAAAGCGTCAATCATGCATTCGAATGCTCAAAACTTTTTTCATGTTTTTTTTTCTTTTCTTCCATTTCTTATTCCCTCAAAACTTGGCCAACTGAAAGTTTTTAATGCGAATTGCATTTCGCAATCAGAGAAAAAAAGCGAGACAGACTTAGAGTGAGGCAGTGAGAGAGAGAGAGAAAGAGAGACAGGGAGAGAGAGAGAAGAGGAGTGAAGGGAAGATTCGGGACAATCTATATCAATAACATCAGCAACATAATTTTCAATTTTTCAAATGTCCCCATTGATTTGTGACCAGGATAATGCTTGAGTGCCTTAAGGACGATCAAACCACACAAAGCTGCAAACTGAAATCTAATTGAACTTCAACTTTTGTTGTCCTCGTCGTTAGCATCGGCCTCGTCATCGGCATTGGCGTCGGTGTCGACGTCGACGCCCGCATCTGCGTCCGCGTCCGCGTCCGCATCAGCTTCATCTTTAGCTTCGCCCGCTTTTGGCCAATAACCAAAAACATGTCTTTGGCCATATCGAAAATCTCAAGTTGTCTTCAAAATGAAATTGGGCGCCGCACAATCGCCGTCCGGTCGAACGTGAGCAAAACAGTTCCAAAGCCAAACCGGGCCATGGTTTGGGCCCACTCCCACTCCCATCACTTGCCTATCTGCTGCTGCTGCTGCTGCCCACCCACGAATTCCCAGTTCCCAATACCCACACCATCAAAGGCACCATCAACGTCTGCATCAGCGTTAGGAGTTGACAATTCAAAGTAAGCCTGTCAAACCTGTCGCAAAGTGGCTTAATTATCCAATAGACGCTAGATGTGCCAACTGCGTGGAGCTCAGTGCCCAATTTAGTGGATTGAGGGGGTGTGGGTGGCAATGGGGGCGGGGGGGCGTGTGAAGGGGGTGTGGGTGGCGTGGGGTGGTGTGGGGTGGAATGACGGCAAAGAGTATTAAACTTGTCAGCGAACAGCGGCGAATGGCAATCATATTAAATTACAAATATAGTCAGGATATTCAAGGTATTTGGCTCCTTTCGCGAGGCGTCAAAAATTATCGCCAAGTGGCAACAAACGCGTCAGACAAACAATAGTTGGAAAATGTGATTCAATTAGAATGCAACTTGCAACTTTGGAAGGTGGATAAGTGATAGATGGGATGGGAGGGATGGGTGGGATAGGAGGGATAGGAGAGATAGGAGGGATAAGAGGGATAGGAGGGATAGGAGGGATAGGAGTGATAGGAGGGATAGAAGGGATAGGAGGGATAGGAGGGATAGGTGGGATAGGAGGGATAGGAGGGATAGGAGGGATAGGAGGGATAGGAGGGATAGGAGGGATAGAGAGGGATAGGAGGGATAGGAGGGATAGGAGGGATAGGAGGGATAGGAGGGATTGGGGGATAGGAGGGATAGGAGGGATAGGAGGGATAGGAGGGATAGGAGGGATAGGAGGGATAGGAGGGATAGGGGGATAGGAGGGATAGGAGGGATAGGAGATAGAGTGATAGGAGGGATAGGAGGGATAGGAGGGATAGGAGGGATAGGAGGGATAGGAGGGATAGGAGGGATAGGAGGGATAGGAGGGATAGGAGGGATAGGAGGGATAGAGGGATAGGAGGGATAGGAGGGATAGGAGGGATAGGAGGGATAGGAGGGATAGGAGGGATAGGAGGGATAGGAGGGATAGGAGGGATAGGAGGGATAGGAGGGATAGGAGGGATAGGAGGGATAGGAGGGATAGGAGGGATAGGAGGGATAGGAGGGATAGGAGGGATAGGGGGATAGGAGGGATAGGAGGGATAGGAGGGATAGGAGGGATAGGAGTGATAGGAGGGATTGGGGGATAGGAGGGATAGGAGGGATAGGAGGGATAGGAGGGATAGGAGGGATAGGAGGGATAGGAGGGATAGGAGGGATAGGAGGGATAGGAGGGATAGGAGGGATAGGAGGGATAGGAGGGATAGGAGGGATAGGAGGGATAGGAGGGATAGGAGGGATAGGAGGGATAGGAGGGATAGGAGGGATAGGAGGGATAGGAGGGATAGGAGGGATAGAAGGGATAGGAGGGATAGGAGGGATAGGAGGGATAGGAGGGATAGGAGGGATAGGAGGGATAGAACGGTTAGGAGGGGTTAAAGGGATAGGAGGGATAGGTGTAAGCCAACATCCATCCGTTCTCAGTGCTTGCAACTTCTTTATGTAATTATACAATTAGGCAATTTTTGCCACAAATGAATTGCAGCTGCTTGTGTCTTTCTGGCCAAAAGAAATCAAAGTGTGAATGCAGAAACTTTGACAGTCAAAAGCTGCAATTATCCAAAGTACAATAGTGTGTATGTATGTAGTATAGTTACGCATATACATTGGTGTCTGTGTGTGTGTGTCTGTGTGTGTATGTGAGCATATGCTTCATATAAAAAAGTTACTATGACAAAGGAACAGCTAGAAGAACAACAGTAACAACAATAAAGATGAGAACAAAGAAATCAAAAACTTTTGTTTCTAAAACTCATGTTAAAATCCGCACACGTACACGTACACACACATGCAGACATGCACACATACAATACATTTACATTCTTGTTGGAGAAATTTTTGAATTTTGAAGATGTGTTGGTGTCTACAAAAGCAACGCAAGTTGTTGCTTTCTCTAGGTTGTTAGGTGTTAAAACAGGCGGAAGTTAGAGGCCATGTACTTGGCGACAAGGATACCGTCCTTGTCACAGTGACAGTGACGGGCACAATGACAGGCACAGTGACAGTCACAGTGACACTCGCTGCGGCAGTCATTGTACCGTTGCATATATTCTTCCCTGCCCAGGTAAATCTAGCGTTAGCTAAAGGCTAAAGTTTGGGGGCGGGGCTGCGTGTTTGGTTGCTGTGTTTACTTGCACGTGTGCCCCAAGCTCATGTACTCAGTACGTGTGCCAAACTGTTGCCAACAATGTGCCAACACATGTGCGTACGTGTGTCGCTGTGTGTCGCTGTGTATGTCGGTGTGTGTGTGTGTGTGTGTGTGTGTGTGTGTGAGAGTGTGAGTGTGTTTTTACTTGGGGGTGCTGCCGTGTAGTCACACACATTTCAATTTGCATGTGTGAGCTAGAAACTTTTGATAAGTGTTACTCGTATTACTCGTACATACACAGCCGGCAGACAGATACGCACACACCGACAAAAGACACACAACACACACACACACACATACATACAGTCATACATACACACACACACACATCTGCTAGAAATTGAAACTTATTGTCGAAAAGGTACACTCACCCACACCCACACCCAAACACTTTGTAGTCACTTCCACACACACACACACACACACACACACACACACACACACACATGCACACATCCATATGCACACACTCATATATCAATAACTAGAGTGCATATTGCCGCAATCACTTCCAGGCTCTACGTGCTACGAATCAAAGAATAAAAAGTATATAGGAAGAACTTGCACTTAAAACAAAGCAGAGAAGAAAAAAAAACAAATGTTAAAATTTAAATTTGATTTAATAAAATTTATCAAAATAATTAACATTTATTTCATTCATCTAAATGCTAGAAATTGAAAATTACTTAATTTTCAAATCAAAGGATATTAAAAAAAACGAATTTATTTATCTCAAAATGAAAAGTTATACAACAATTAAACTTTAATCAATTTAATATCGTCGATTAAATTATAACACGCATTCATCTAAATCTAAAATCCACTTTTAACAATTATTTATTAATTAATTTAAATTTATTTTTATTTTCTCCCATTTAAAGCCATTGGAAGGACATTACGTGTTATTTTGAGCTGCCACAAATATTTCATACATAATTTATATTATTTTATATAGTTTATATTACAAATATTTTTTGTTTTTATATTTTATAATTTAAATTTATTATTAAAGAAAAAATTATTTTAATTAATTTTGTATTATTTCTTATAATTTTATTGACATTTTTTTAAATCTGTGTTTCGAGCGGTGCAACTGCGAATTTCTCAAGTAACGTAATTGCAATCAAGTTTGTGGATTGATTAAAGATAGAACAAGCACACATGCACACACACACACACACACACACACACACACACACACACACACACACACCAGCGCATCCATAAGTATATCATGCGACACTTAATAAAAACAATGTGCTCCAAATGCCGCCTTAAATGGAAATCCATTTTCAGTGTTTGTTTTCGCTCGCTTTTCATAGAGCTGTAGCTGTGAGTGTATATATTTGTTTTCGGCAATGTGTGTGTGAGTGTGTGAGTGTGCGTAACTGTGTGTTTATGTGCTTACTAAGTTCTTGATATCTGCTGCTTCCTAGTTGCTTGTAAAATTGTATAATTAATTGATTTATACCATTTCCTTCGATCATCTATATCTTTGTTCTTCTTCTTCGTCTTCACATTCTGCCTCCTAATGAGGAGATACTTCCATAAGATGATGGATTCTTTATAAATTGGATAATTAGCTAAATAAAATATAAATTATGGAAGTAAATTAAAGTTATGTAAAGCAATAAGAAAAAAAATGGACGATCATTCCAAGGCGGGCAGGCGGGCGCACGCCTCACCACCTCACAAGCACCACAATCTCAAACTCTTTTATTTTTTATTTTGTTTTACCTTGTTATGGTGGTTGGTTGTTTTCTTCGTTCGCTCAGTTTACAAATTGATCTTGTCGACATTAATTCTCTGCACTCATATTCCTCGTTCAAGAGATACTATTCCATTTGTTTCATCAGTATATATAGTTCCAGTATAAGTCATTAGTCCATTACATTTCATTCATTCAATCATCATTTGTTGGATAGTTGTTGTTTAGTTAAACTAGAGGGCGGGAGACAGCGGCGCCCCGTCTGAGCCATGTTTTTCCAAATGTCCAAGCATTGCATTTATAAGTTCGTTCATTTAGCGACAAATATTTACCATAAACATATTTTATATTTTATACAAGTCAGTGTTGTCTTTCTTTTCGTAAATACATTGTAAATACATTCCCCTTTATACAGGCGATTTATGATTTATATATAATATTACTTGTTTTCTCATTCTCGCACTCTTGTGGGAGTGAGAAGAGAGTTTTTTGTCACAATTAGTCGGGGATCGCTGCGAAGCGAGTGTGACCAACCCTTTTCGCTGTGAGATGTTCGACCGTCCAATCGCAGCCTTGCGTGCAGTGCATTATAAATAAGCGTGTGGCTGAAAAGCGACTTGGGAATTATATTGCTCTTGCTGCTCGTTGAACAAGCGCTGGCTGCTCTGACTTATCTGACTCATCATCAGCTGGTGTGGTGGGGGCCTTGCAAGCAGAGAGAACTTATCTGATTTATTCTTTTGTTCTTGTTGATTCTTGTTGATCATGGGCTACTAGAGGGTGTTACACATTTGTTACAAATAAAATACTAACAACAAAATATTATTATATTATATATTTATAAAAATATTAATAATTTCACTATTTCCGCAAAATATATTTAAAGATCTGCTTCTGCATTTGTTCTTGACAGACAAAATATGCGTGATATTAGTAATACAGAAGAATCCGGTTATAACGACGTAAAATCGTCGGTCCCTTGAAAGTCGCTATAACCGGATTCTACTGTATTTGTAAACATGACTCACTTCGTCTACTTCGGCTACTCAAGCAGTCGCTCAGCATTTAGTAGTGCGGAAACGAGACAAAAGGCAAAAGCACTCAAACTCACAAACTCTCTCTCTTTTTATTTTGAGTAACTTCAACCTCTATCCCTTGCTATCTTTCCAAAATGTTGGTATATAAGGTAAGTTGTCTCTGACCTGATTTAAATAAGACTTTATATTCATAACTAAAGAAATGCAAAAAACTCTATTATATTCGCTTTTGAGCTGAGAATAATGTTAAAAAATAAATAATGGGAGATCCCCTACAACAGTTACATTAAAATCAAAGAAAGAACCTTTATAACCCGAAATGGAACCTTCAACTCACCGATCTTAGAACCAACGTCGTATCCACTAAGCCATTAATAGACATTAAAGATGGAAGACAAATCTCTTGAAGCTTCTGGAAACTCATAGTCCGTTGGTGTTGGGTATCAATGTTAGATTAGTACTCAGCGTATATGGAAGTATACCGCACCATCCCAATGCGGTCCTGCGTCTCACAGTGTAAGGGGTTGGTCACAGGCGAGTCAAGAGTCAAACTCAGACAGCGGTTCGCCCCGACTAATTGTGACAATTGGGAAAATATCCCTGAACATCTTGTCCTCGTCAAATGAAACCTGATCTCTGTAATTAATTAATAAGCATAGTCATAGTCATTAGAAAAATTAATTAGGAAAATTATATATAATATATCGACTATCGACGGACAAAAAAAATAAAAACTACAACCAAAATCCATTTAATTTGTGGTGGACAAATAATATGGCGGCACCTGTGAGACGCTCATTTAGATTTAGGGAAAGGTGGGATTTTCCCGGAATAAGTTGACCGTATTTTTTTAATTTTTGGTTAAAGTGAATATAACGGTTATTTAAATATTTTAACTCGACTGTAAATACATTTAATGAATGTATAGAACTAATGTAATATTGGCTTTAAGTTTAAAATATAATAAAAATAAAATATCAGTAGATCCCTTCGATCCCTTCGCAGCTTTGTAGTTTTCCAGATAAATAAAAAATATATTAAAAATATTATATAAAAAATCACTAAAAAAACAAGTGGGTCGAACCACCCTTACCCTACCCGGATTCAATAATCAACGCCGAATCCACTAAGTCATAAAAAGGACTAAGTCAGGTAATATCAATGGAAATCACAAATCTGTGGAAGCTTCTGGAAATTCATATCTCGTTGGTGTTGGTGTTGGTGTTGGTATCAATGTATAGGAGTATTCAGCGTGTGTGACTCTTAAGTCGAAGTATGTCGCGCTTCTCAGATGCGGTCCGGTGTCTCACAGCGTTAAGGGTTGGTCACAGGCAATTGAAGAGTCAAACTCAGACAGCGGTTCGCCCCTACAAATTCTGACAATTATTAACATTACACACATTAAAAACAAAAAAAAAAAACAAATTAAATAAAATTAAAAAAAATAAAAAAAAGCAACAATACCAATAAAATAGACAAGAAAAGAAATTAACACATTACCCAAAACAAAAATAAAAAAAAAAAAGTAACATTGGCAAAAAGAAACAAAAAAGAAGTATTACCCACCACCCAAAAAAAAAAATAGAACCAAAATAAAAATAAAATAAAAAAAAAAGAATTTATAAATATTTATTAAAAGAGAAGAAAAAAAATTAAACACACTACCACACACAACACACACCACTACAAATACACATACCTAATACAAGCCAAGCCAAACCGGTGAGAACGGCGCATTCGAGAAAAGTAAGACAAGACTCCAGAAGGAATGTGATGATCGCATTTTTTTTTATATATAAAATAATTATTTTTGTTTTTCTTTTCTTATATTTTTACTTAAAACTGTCCTCCTCCCCTGGACAACCATTAAATAATATGATCCAAATTTAGTACACGATTTTTCCCAGAGATCAAGTCAAATGGCTGGACAGTCCCAGGAGAGATCTAGCGAGTGGGCTCTACAGAGCCTCCTTCTCTGTGGGCTGTTATCCAGCTGACATAGGGCTAGGGTGTTTGGGTGGTTGGGTGTAAGCGCTGCAAATAGCGTCTGCTGCTTTTAGTCCTTTTCGTCCTTCACCCAGGAAGAACATGGAACATGTATGTATGTATGTCTGTAAGTAGCGGACATTTGATTTGGTGGCGGTACCCGAGAGTTCACATCGGTCTGATGACAGCCTTGCAGAGGAGCAGCTTAGAAGATGTTGGCCACTTAGACCTTCTACCCATTAACCATTGAAAGGCTTTGAGGATAAATTGAAAAAAAATGTTTAATAAACATTTTTAAAAACATTTTTATTTCTCGCTACATTTTGAAAAATATATTTTCCAAAAGAAAATGTAAAGTTTGGGTTTAGCTGTTAAAATGATCAGTTAAAAAAATCATGATTATCGGTATCATATAATTTCTGATAAAAGCTATTAATATATAATTAACGATTGGAATATCCTGGCAAATACTTGAACGCAATGCCCATGTACTCGTTCGTGCGGCATTCAACTTGTTAAAAGTATCGAGTATTGACCTGCCACTGACAAGCTAGCGATGCGGGAGGCTGCATTAAGTGAGCCTGACAGGCGCATTGTCCGTTTGTAAAATTATGCACATATCCTGTAAATTTAAGAATGTCATCAACACACACACACACACACACATACACACATTTACCCCCAGACTGCTACAGAGGCCGCAGACAAAAGGCAAAACAAATTGAGCGTTTGGCAGGCATATGCGCAACATATGCGGCATGACTGGTGTGGCATGGTTGATGGTTGTGTATTGTCGATGGGTGAGTCAATGGGTAAGTGCTGTGGGTGGGGGGCTGCTGGGCTGCTGGGTGAGTTGGTGGCCTGGTGGGTTGATGGTTTTTCGCCCAACTTGGGCAACTTGGGCAACTTGGGCTACCGGGCTACTTCTACTCCCAGAGTCCACATTTACAGCTGCAACATAAAAATTGTTGCAGCTTTTTCCAGTGCGACGTGTTATCTCGGCTGTGCGTCATTTCACACCAAAGCGACACAGCGATGAGGCAACGAGGCAACGAGGCAACGAGGCAACGAGGCAACGGGGCAACGAGTGGAGTGCGATATGGGCCAGGGATGCGGTTGGGACGAACGAAACGGAGGTGACGACAACGACAGCAACGACAGCAACGCCAACGACAACGACAACGACAACAACGAAGGCAAAACACAAAGCAAAATCTGACAATAAGTGTGAAAATGGCTACGTCGCTGCTGGCGTCTCAGTCGCTCCATGCAAAACTAAAAGAAAAATGTTTAAATATTTCCTGCTTTTTATTGTGGTTACTGTTACGCTCCAGAGTTGCCCGGCTGTTGCTCACAGAAGGACAAGTAGATGAGGAGTGCCAAAGGGAGTTGCATGGAGTGAGGACGGCTGGGACGGGGGGTGCGGGGGTGGTGGAATTCAAAAGCAAAACCAAAGCAAAAATTTTCACAAAAAATGGCAACACTTTCCGTGTGTTGCTTTGTTGTCATCATCACGCGATGTTTACTTTTTTCATTGTTGTTGCTGGTACTGTCTCTGCCGCTGCCTCTGCCGCTGCCACTGCCTCTGCCACTGCCACTGCCTCTGCCACTGCCTCTGCCTCTGCCACCACGCGCAAAAATATGAAAACTTTCGACAGGAAACAGGAACTGATAAGGCTATTTTTGCCAGGCAGCAGCCGCCTGACTGTCGTCGACGCTGCGCCGCTCCCTCAGCTCGTGTCATTTGCTTTGCTCTCTTGTTCCATTTGCCTTTCCCCCTTCCCCCTTTCCCTTTCCCTTTCCCCACTTTCCGCATTCCTTTTCCTTTCTCATGCTCCCATCTCCCATCCCATGCTTCATCATCGTCTACTACGCCAGGTTGAGGTTGTTCTTTTTACTGTTGTTGGCCGCTTTGAGCGTTTTGACGCCATCGCCCTTCACCAAACTTATTGTGCAAGATTTATTTTAGCCACATCCCCCGACCACCCCTCTCCCCACTCATTCTACCCGACAGAACGGCACTGCCCACACCACTGACACCATCCACGTGACCGCTTGAAAACAAGTTCACAGCTCTATGCCTGCCTTTCAACCTGTCCCCCAGTGGCTCCTCTGCTCGATGGCATCGTTAAGTTATTGCCACACCCACGCGCAGGATTCCTTGCTTCCTTGCATCCTTGCATCCTTGCATCGACGCTGCATTGTCGGGCATTCATTGGACTGCAACGCCATAGAGATGGTCGCGTGCTGCTTTCTCACAATTTATGTGTCTCCAGAAGTATTCCTTATGCAAAGAGGAGTATCGTTTGAAAAGCGAATTCCGAGGTTTTTATACATCCGAAAGGCAGCAGGATCATTTGGAGACCTTAAGGATGTTTCATATTATCCGAAAATAAATATGTTTACATTTAACTCAAGCTCTCCAGCTGACGATCGATATTATACATACATTATATATACATTATATAGTATATACTACAAATAGAGTATATACTTTAAATTCAGTATATACTATAAATACAGTATATACTATAAATACAGTATATACTATAAATACAGTATATACTATAAATACAGTATACATTATAAATGAGGTATACACTATAAATAGAGTATATACTATTAATACAGTATATACTATAAATACAGTATATACTATTAATAGAGTATATACTATAAATAGAGTATATACCATAAATAGAGTATATACTATAAATACAGTATATACTCTAAATATAAATATAAATACAGTATATTATAAATACAGTATATACTATTTATACAGTATATTATAAATTATAGCGCCAGGCGTTACTTCTGATTATTTTATGATTTCTACATTAAACAATTTAAAATTTAGACGGACTTTTATCATCCCTGGGACTTGATTTTTTTTTTTTATTTTGTATTTATATATTTTATTTATTTATTATATGTACATAGAGCTTGATATTAGAAAGGAGTCTGAAGATCTAGAGTTCAAGAATATATCACTCTCCGCAGCTATGAAAAACTATATATATTTTTATATTATATTCATATCAAAACTTTCCAAATTTTAATGGATTTCCAGACATCAAATTCAAACCGAAATAATTAAATTTATTTTAAATTTAATCAAAATAAAAAAATTGTTTTATTTTTACATCTAAATCTTATTTATCTCAGAATAAATTGCTGGTTTATTTTAAAATGATTTTTTTATCACCTAAAAAGAGTCACCTAAAAAATAAAAAATTAATTTAGTTATAAAAATTATCTAAAAAAATAATAATTAATTTAGTCATTAAAATAAAAGATTATTTAAAATCTTAATTTTTTTGTATCTTATTTTTTACAATTTTAACTTTTCATTTATCGAATTTCTGGCGAGTCTTTTATATGCTAAAAGACTTCTTCCTTAACTTATCGAAAACTGTAAATATCCATAAATAAATAAATATCTTAATTAATTATCTTAATTATAAATCCTTTAAGGATCAATAATAAAAACTGCTTAAGGATTTCTCTCGATATTTCTTATGACAATCCCTCCATCAAAGACATTCAAAGAGTCTTATATAATTTAACAGCTCCATCAGTTTTGATACTGCTTATATATACATACATATATATGTGTATGTATGTGTGTGTGTGTGTGTGTGTGGTTGCAGAAGAACCGCAATGATGTACGTGGATCGTCGATTGGAAGCAATTATGAATTGGGCTCAGGATTAAACGTACTCACTTAACAAGATGTCACGACACGTGCCCAACGCAACGAGAGAATCCATGACAATGTTGGGAGTATGAAAGGACATGCTGAAGGATATATGTACTTATGCCACGTATTGTGGAAAAGTTTTTTTGTCGCCTGTTTGGCTGCTGTCACTCATTGCCCATGGAGAGTTGCAACTGTTGCAAGCTGCACATTTTATGATTTGATTCTCTGACACGAACATCTGTTTTCCCATCCAAGTAACCAAGCTTTGGGCTTACTTCGTCTTCTTCTTCTTCCTGCCCCACATCTTCATCCCCTCCTTCGTTATCTTTTTGCTTCAACTTCTATTCCTGTTCCGGGTCTCATTTCGACGAATGTGGCCGCAATTTGCAAGTTTTATGGGACGTCTTCGTCGTATTTTACATTTTTGTTGTTCTTCATTCCGTTTGAAGGCTTTGTGCCTGTCGTTTTGGCTAACAACAATGAGCTTCATCCTGCGGCCGAGCAGCGAGCATGGGGCTGGTGTCATTGCCTACTTAGCCAGCTTAGCGGAGCCTTCGAGAAGGACGCGATTTAAAGCCGCAAGCTGATTTAATTAAATAAGTCAACCGCCCAATGGCTGCCAGGTAAGCCATACAAAAGCCATTCCATTAGCGCGGCCTGCGACCTGCGACCTGCGACCTGCGAGCTGCGACCTGCGACCTGTGACATGCGACCTGTGATCCGCTATTCGTGCCCAACAAACAAACACCAACAACAGACTTGTCATCCACCAACCCCCTTTTGGTGGAGACAAAAGAAATCTGCTTATTTAGTAAACACTTTAGCGCTGCCTGCGGGCCAATAAAGGCGGCGTGGCTCGTCGCCGTCGCGCCACGAGTGCAACATAAAAATACGTCCATGAATTAACGTTAAAACATTGCCAAAAAGGCAGCCGGCCAGCAGTCGAGCAGTCGAGCAGTCGAGCAGTTGAGCAGTAGAGCAGTTGAGTTGCGGAGCTACCAACTTGCCAGACTCCTGTGGTCCTCGTTGCAGGCTCCTGTTGCCACAAACAAACACATAAAAATGTTGTGGACACACCGCAGGACACGGCAGCGCTTGGCATGGCATAACTTGGTATGGCATGGTATGGCATGGTATGGCATGGTATGAAGTGGTTGGGATTGCTATGGTCAGGTTCTAGTCTGGTCAGGCCTGGTCTAGCAATGAGCAGCCTGGCACGGATCTGTTGCTGCTTCTGCTGCTTCTGCTGCTTCTGCTCCTTCTGCTCCTTCTGCTCCTTCTGCTCCTTCTGCTGCTTCTGCTGCTCTGCCCCTTCTGCTGCTCTGCTTTGGTCTGGCATATTCCTGCCTCCAGTTGGCGTGAAAAATCATTTAATTTACTACGCAAACACAGAGGAGCAAGAGCGAGGGAATGATGTAAGCATGGATGATGGGAAGAGGGGAAGGAGGAGGGGGATAGCTGGGAAGGTGGAGCAAGCAGGCGAGTTGAGCCTAAAGCAGTACGAAGTAAGTTCCATTTAATGGACTGCACGCGAGTGAAGATGCTGGCAGTGCAGGGCTTAGTCCGGCTATGCGGTTATGGCTAACACGCAACCGCACACAAACACACATTAATATAAACTGCCCACAAACATACCACAAGCCAACACACACACACACACACACACACACACTCACACACACACACTCTTAACTGCAATTGTGCACACTTGAAATCGAAAGTGTTGAAGTGTTTGCATATGCAACTGACCCCGCAATCGGCCGGCGTTTTATATAACAGCAAAATACACTGAGCAAAAATATGTGAAACCTTGAACGAGGAATTCAAATAAATTAATTAATTTATAAATTACTTAATTATTAAGCCATCAAACGAAAGGTGGCAAATTTCGGTAGGCATTGCGTTTCTACAAGTTTTTAATAATTTCTGAGAGCTGCTGGAAAATATTTGTTAGCAGTCAGCATTTTTTCTCTGTGTATTGGTAAATGGCCCAGGGCCAGCAGCTGCTGCGTCTGGTAGTTCAAAATGAGCGATTGACCAATCCATTTGAAAGTTGCTGTGGATAGCATCCTGCTGGGTATTGGGTTAAGATTAGATGAGCGGATGGACGAAGGGACGCAGATGCCAAGGGACTGTCGAGCTGATGGGAAGAGAATGGAAGGGCGGAGGATTGGGAAGGGATGGGAAGGGATGGAGTAGTAGTCCTGGTAGGTGGCATAAAGCAATCACTTGCCTGGTCAAACAATAACAGTGACACTTAAGCAGCTGAGTGTCAGTCCGTCTGTGTGCGTCGCCTGCTCATCATTTGTGCAAGTGACCATCCCAAACGCGCCTCACACAGAAATCCTTATATCAATATTTACGCAAGACATATCACGGCAGCTCCCGCCGTCCGGAGTGGCACGCACGCACACGTCCAAATTCCAAACAAATCCCCACGTAACTGTTGAACATGATCTCTTGGCTGGGGCAGGGCTCAGGAATGTGCATATGTGGCTCCTGACTAGTGGCTGATGGCTGAAGGCTGTTCGCTGGTCGCTGGTCGCTGGTCGCTGGTCGCTGGTCGCTGGTCGTCGGTTGCTGCCGGCCGGTAAGTGGTGAGTGGTGAGTGGTGAGTGGTGAGTGGTGAGTGGTGAGTGGTAAGCAGTGAGTCACAGCTCAAGGATTGTGGACAGAGGGGTAAGTGGTTTACTGGCAGCTGACTGCGACTTCCGCTTTGACGTTTGCCATCCCTACAGCGGCCATAACCGTTTTGCCAGCCAGAGGACTGTGCAAATATTTTAACATTTCCGACATTTCGCCGACACGTCGAAAGGATTTACAAAAAATAACACGGGCCGGCACACTTACTACATCGTCTAACGGCCTATAAGCGCATATATATAAATATAGATATATGTATATACACACACATAAGATGACCGATCGACCACACACACACCTCACACCACACACCACACACATACATCCACTCATCATCCACAATAACAACCAACAGCCAACAGCCAACAGCCAACAGCCAACAGTCAGCAGCCATCAGGCAGAGGCCATCAGGCGGGAGGCAACAACAAGCGTTGTCCAAATATTTGCACAACTGACAAAATGACTGTTCGAAGGTTCAAAGGACGAATCGAGGAGAATGGAACGTGCAGGACACAGTACGTCGAATATCATGGATTCAATAAACACTTCAAACATAAACTTGACGATTTATTGCGAATGTATGTATATGTGTGCCTGTATGTATATATGTATATATATGTATATATATGTATGTTTGTCTGCATGTGTGTGGGCGTGTGTGTGTGTGTGTGTGTGTGTGTGTGTCTGTCATATTCCTATGACAGTTTTCTGTGTCTAGTGGGCAACGCTCTCCATATACGCAATGAATTATTAATTCGTCGCTTCGGCTTCGTGTGCCCGCTGAGCACGTTACGCCAAAGCGTTTAACTGCTGACAAATGATAAATTTATTATTTACCAACAGCAAACACACACACACACTCACACACACATACACTCATACAAAGAAAGGCAGAGCGAGTGCCATTGCATTTGCTAGATTAAAATATGTTTTAATATTTGCTTTCTTTACACTTGGGCACACTTCACATACACATACACTCGCACACGCACACACACACACATACATAGAGACACTGTCACATGGGTCACAATCTTGGCTCTAATGCTTATCCTTGTTGGCCGACGTGCGATAATCACGCACCTTTTGATTAATTGCCTCCACGGAGGAGCAGTTGACTTTAAACGACGCGTCACAACATCCGCCCAAGGAAACCACCAGCCCAACACTTGACAATCCCCGATTGCTCCATCCCAGTCAAGCAGCTTAACTACAGAACTTTATATACATATACATATATATATGTATATGTATATGTATATGCCAGCATTTGGCGAACGTGAACGTGAACGTGAACGTCAACGTGTCGGCTAAGTGCAAGTTCAACAACGCGCTGCAAGTTTTCTTATCGTTGCCACAAGGAGAGGCAAGCGCCAAAAAGTTGTAAGTTTAGTTCGCACCTTTAAGCGTTTCTCTGAAACCTAAAAACACACACACCAACACACACACACACACACACAAAGGAAATCTAGTTGAAGGGACACAAACGTGTCCAAATCGCAGCTCGAGTGCTTATCAAGGAAAAGTATCCGCGAATCCTTAATTACGCACTCTCAGATTTTGTCAACTGTCTGAGGAAAATTGAGGAAAACTGAGGAAAATTTTATTTGGGTTACCAAAGCATTTGCATAGTTTGTAGTTTCAAAGGATACCCCAAAATATTGGAAATGGATCCCAAGTCGGCACAGATAATTAAATTATTTCATGCGTGTAATTAATTCCAAAAGTTTATTTTAATAAAAAGTTGTTAAATAATAAATTATTAATTTATATTTATTAATAATAAAATAATATTAATATTAATAAAAAAATAAAAATTAATAAATAATACAAATATTTAAAACTCTTTAAAGTGCCTAAACTTTACTTAAACTACATTTAATTCTAGGTAAGCCGTTACCCCTTTATATATATGCATGTAAGTGCGAGCGAGACAACTAGTGTAGGTCACGACAAAAAGCTTAATTTGCAAGCAATTAACAGAAGCAGAAGAAACAGAAGAAGAAGAAGAAGAAGTAATTGAATATTAGACAAGGACAGCAAATAAAAAACGAAGGCTATTCCGGCCACAGCTGATCTATGCATAAATTAAATAGGAGCGAGTGAGAGGCACGAATTCTGAAGCCAACATAAAATTCACCTCGGCTTTAAAAGTGCACGAAAGAGGGGAATTTAAAGAGGCGATTGCAATCATTGTTTGTAATTGAATTAAATGTATATATATTTTTGTAATATATAAAAAATGTACGTATATCAGTATTTAGCTAAGGCCCAAAAAATAAAACAAAATAAAAAATGTTACCAGATGCCCCATGCCCCATGCCCCATTCCCCATGGCCCAGATCCCAGGCCTCTTCCCCGCAGCTTTCACAAGAAGCCGACAGAGGGTGCTAGCTGTTATCATAAAACGATTTTCTCATTTATAAGTAAGTGGAAACAAAGCGTCGCCGTAGCCTTGGCGTCGGATCGACCCAGGACGTGCGGCATTTGGTTAAAAGCAAAAAAACCAAAAAACAAAAAAAAAAAAAAGAAAATAAAACAAAAAAGCCAAAATAAGAAAATAAGAAAAAAGCAGAAGAACAGCACAAAACTTAAATTATGGCAAATCAATTGGCAGCACCGTGATGCCGTGGCAAGTGGTAAGTGGCAAGGAGAACATAACCAGAGCGAGCACCGTTGCCGTTGCCGGTGCCAAAACCAGAGCCGGACCCGTGCTGCCAGTGGAAGCAGCTGTGCGCAGGAAGCGAGGACCTTTCGTAGTATCAGCAAACATTTACTTTTACCCTAAAAATGGGTTGTGTGCCCGCCCGCCCGTCGGTTGTCTGCCTTTTACTTTTCGTTCTCGGTTTTTGTTTTTGTTTTTGTTTTTGTTTTCATTTTATTTTTTGATTTTTTTTTTTCTCTTCGGTGCTCTCCTTTTTTTGGCCATAAAGCACATTTTATTGAGTTGTCGAACTTAAGCACCAACAGCCAAAAAAAAAAAAAGTAAGGAAACGCCAAGCTGGGGCACCCTCCCTCGCAAGTGTGGGGCAATGTGTTGCATAGACGGCTCAATAATGTGCCAGGCGGGGCAGACCTCTTTGGACATGTGCAACACAAACGGGTCCAAGGCAATTGGCAACATTTTGGCAACAGCCCACACACACGTACACACACACACACACACACACACACACACACACACACACACACGCACGCATTGAGACATGGGGACTGATAAGTATTTGTATCGTCCCGAATCGCGACAGCCCCACAGTCAATATACGAGTATTTGTATAGTTGTGTGTGTGCACCCTCTTCCAATGCATGTGTGTGTGTGCGTGTGTGTGGGTATTGGTATGGGTGTGGATGTGCGTGTATGTAATCGTTTACAGCTGCTCGAATGCGCAAATAATTTGAAACGAATGTTCTCAAAATGTTCATACGCAAAAGCTACTACCATTTACCCATGCAGCACAATAAAGTAGGCGGCCAATCTACTATGGGATAAATTCGAAACTTTCCATAGAGATTAAATCCATAAAGTTTTCTGCTAATCAACAAAAAGAACCTAAAGAAGAAGATGAACCCATCGAAGCAACTTTTTTAATCAATTTTATTAATAAGTCAATTAATAAATTTAAACGATAAACAAGGAGTAATTTACTTAGAATTTCAATTAAAATTCTTCATGTTTAAAGCTCTACTAATATCGCTAAAAAGAAAACAAGTCAATTTCAACCACTGTGCAAAAGGATGGCCTTGTGGGTGTCTGTTTTTGCTGCTCCACTTTTCGCATGCCTTGACTCTCTGTGTGAGTCTGTGTATTTCCTTGTGTTTACATTCCCTCAATACGTATGTGTGTGTGTGTGTGTGTGTGTGTGTGTGTTTGGCTCATTAGTACGAGTACTATTACAAGCACATTGCTTCGTCATAAATGACTGACGCCAGCCCAGAGCACAAGCCCAAGCACAAACGACAGCTTGTCCTTTTGCCCGTCTAACATAACTGAATGGGGGGCCCCCACCGGCAGCTCAGGGACGCTATTGTTTTGTCATATTTAAAAATGAATTTACGTTTTTCTTGTGCCGGGCCAACGTGCTCCCGTGCTGATACCGACATTCCGGGAATAACCGGCCCGGCATAACCGGCATAACCGCCATAAGCCATCAATAATTTACTTTTCTTAAATGCGCAGCAGCCAATTATTGGCAAGCAAGGGGCTGCAGGGAGGGGCATTAGGGGGCGGAGGTCGATACTATGGAGCACTGCGAACACTTGTGACTCAAGACAATCACATATGATACACCGTAAGCTCCAGTGGTTCATAAATTGAAGACTTTATAAATTACTGTAAAGAACTTTACGTTAACTTCGGAGTGGGCACCGCAATTAAAACTCTGTGAAAACTTTAACTTCAACTTTCCGGCAGCGTCTAGGAAGCAGGGCATGCGATACGCTTGTGGCAGCACCAGTGAGTGGTGTCATTTTAATTATGTCATTTGGTCTGGTGGTCAACTTAAGGATAAAAAGGATTTAACCAACTCGTAAAAGATAAACAAACAAATAAACAAAGCCCGAAGTCAAGCGTCTCCTTGCCCGCTCAATATTTATTGTGCTTTAAAAGCTTTTGTGTTATTACAGGAATAATAATTATGTTCCTGATGGCGGATTTAATGAATGCGTTTAATGCGAATATCAAATATTTATTTTTCAATGTAAGTTTGGAAAGAAGATCAGGCATTGATTGATGTAATATTTTTTTTTATTTTTTTTTTATTTTTATTATATTTATTATTAGTTAGTTTGTTATTTATTAGTTGTTTATTATTAGTAGTTAAAAAATAAATTATAACCTTTAGTTTAAAAGCCGCCTAATTAAATTACATATCAGGCAGCCACTGCAGAGTGAAGTCAACCAACAACAAAACTGATTTCAGACCTTTGAATGCATAGAAACAAATAAACAAAAAAAACGGTAAAACTGCCATCATTTTCTCAGCATCGCTTGCCTCATGTGTTTGCTTGTATGCGTGACGAATGATCTCCGCTGGGCGACGCCATATTTATTTTCGCGCTCACTTAAGAATAACTCACAGAGAGCGTAACGTGCGGCTCTCAGCAGTCGGAGTTTTCCTATACAAAACTCTGCCAGGCGACGCCATATTTATTTTTGCGCTCATTTATGGACAACTCACAAAGAGCGTGAGAAATTTGATGCTCAGCGACGACCGCGACGCCATTTTTAATTCTGCGGTCAATTATCACTTGCAGGCCGACTCCTGCTAAGAGAGAACAGATGCAAGTGCGTAACAGCGGAAATTAATGCATTTGATATATAACAGTGCAATAACAGTGAGGCTTGTATCAACCACCTAGCGAACGTGGAGATCACAAGCGCAAGGGAGTACAACACTTTTATAGCATAATTGGAGAATTCTGTTAAATAAATATATGCAGAGACAGCCTACTATAGGTTGTCTCTGTATATGAATAAATAATTAAATACAATTAAATAAACAATTATAATAAGAAAAAAAATTATTATACATGCATATAATAAATATAATAAATATATATAGTATATATATATAAATATAATAATAAATAAAATATATATAAATATAATATAATAAATAATAATAATAATAAATAATGTATATAAAATAAATAAAATTTTATAGTATTTATATAAATTTCATATATATTTATATATTATATAAATTAAATAGGTAAGTTATTTAAGTATTTAAGCCAAGTTTTCATATTTTCTTGGATTTGTTTATTTCGCATTACCAAGATTATCAGACTTAACAGTTAACAAGTTCATTTTATCTAGTTATGGGCGTGGGCAAAGCAATGCGTGTAATGAGCTGCAAAACGCATTGAGGAAACGTTGAGCAAAAGTTGCCCAAGTCGTCGGACGGAGTCGACGGCGTTGGTCCAAATCAATTGCAACGGATTTTAGTATGCATCAAACGTTTTACAACTATTTTTCTTTACGCATTTTATTGGCGCTAAGGGAAACTGCCACCGGATCTGGTTCCCCCAGCTCAAGGCGGCTTGGTGGCTGAATGACTGGATGCCGTGATGACGACGGGGATGGAAGGGGAATATGACCACTGATGGGCCAGCAATGGACCAGGGCACGTACTCATTTAAACCGACGCGCCTGACGAGCTAATGGTGCCTGCTTCTGGTTGTTGTTTGTTGTTTGCCTTTGTTGTTGTTTGTTGTTTGCATTTGTTGTTATTGTTGTAGTTGTTGTTGTTGTTGTTGTTGTTGTTGTTGTTGCTTATTGTCATTTCAAAACCACAGTGACGACAGCAAAATAAAAAGGAGAGGGAGGTGCCCAGAATGGGAGTAAAGCTAATGCCGTGCATAGCATTTTCTATTAACAACAATAAAATGTAAGCAGCACTGAGCCACCGCAGGGACGAAGTGGTGCTTAGGCACTGGCATGCGGCCCAAGAGGGCACAGGGGCTCAGGGACACAGGGGCACAGGGGCACAGGGGCACCGGGGGCATGGGACCAGAAGGGCAGAAGGGCAGAGGGAATTGGAAAATGGGCAGGCTCAAAGCGGCGGCAGTGTGGCGAGTTTATATTTTCCCTTTTTATTGTTATTGGGCAGCCAATTTGACACGACGCGTCCTGACGCTCCCGATGAGTAGATGAAGCAACTGAAATGGACAGACACAGAGTAAGGGACACGCTCATGGAATTCTCAAAATAAATATACACATAATTTCAAATATTCACGCAAATAAATAATAAACATATTATTTAAATTCCTCCACAAAAATAAAAATAAAAAATGAAAGAAAAAAAAATCGAACGCTGAAAATTTTGCACATTTTTAAATTGCAGCTTTCATTTACTTGACTTTAATATCTCAGTGATCGGATATCTGTGTACTTTTAAATACATTTAAATATTTATAAAAATGATTAAAATATTATAATAAAATAAAAAAAAAAAAGGATAATAGTGGAAAGTAAAGTTTCTTCCACACTCAAAAAGGCGACAAATAACATAATTTATTTTCTTCATGTAGACGTAAATCTGTCGTCGGGACATAAATTGGATGAATTGAGCCCCTTTTGGGTCATTTGGTCATCTGAAATTCATAAATTTTAGCCCATTGTTTTTGGTATGTTAAGTTCTATAAGTAAAAATTGTATATGCACTGAATGTTTATGTGTCTGGGTACGTGTTTGAAATGCACAAAGGCGAATGCTTTTCAGCAAATTAGGTTAAATGCAAACAATGATAAACTGACAATTTATTCGGGTTAGACGAACGAAAAAAATACACAAGACGAAGGGGGGGAATGAGGAAAAGAATAAGCAAAAGGGAGGAAGAGAAAAACTAGAGAGAGAGAGAGAGGGAAAGGCTGTCGTATATGGCAACAACAATACTGCAATTAAATAAATGTTTTTGGCCGCCTGTCGCAGAAATTCCAAAGGACTTGAAACGATTTTATGACGCGTACATTACAAAGTAACTGAAACAGACGAACAGACTACGAGACTAAAGGACTTAAGGACTAAAGGGGACTGAATGGACTGGCGGACTAAAGGAGTGAAAGACTGGAGAACTGAAGGGCTGGAGGACAGGAGGACTGGGGGACTGGAGGAGTGGAGGGCTAGAAGACTGGAGGACAGGAGGGCTGGAGGACAGGAGGACTGGAGGACAGAAGGACTGGAAGACTGAAGGACTGAAGGACTGGAGAAAGGCAGGACAACGAGACTTACAGGGCAACAGGCAGATGTTAAGGCACAAATGCAGTTGGTGCCAGGCAGTCCGCCAAATAACGCAGCACAAAAACAGGCAAAAGAAATAATTTAGCTTAATTCAATGCGAGAGGATGGAGTAGTGAGGGGTGAGTGGTGAGGGGTGAGTAGAGAGTGGTGAGCGGTGAGCGGTGAGTGTTGAGCGGTGAGTGGTGAGCGGCGAGTGGTAAGCGGTGAGTGGTGAGTGGTGAGCGGCGAGTGGTAAGCGGTGAGCGGTGAGTGGTGAGCGGTGAGCGGTGAGTGGTGAGCGGCGAGTGGTAAGCGGGTAACGGGCAGAAGTGGTGGTATTAGTCGACAGCATTAGATGGAGGGGAAAAGGGGCGTGGTATGGGCGCTAGCCGCTGGATTGGTACTGAAAGGAGTTACAGCCGAGTGGCGACGCAGAGACGCTTCCTCAGTCGCAATTAGTGCAACATTGTTGCAAATTCTGGCATTTTTTTTCCTTGCTCCTATGGCTGCCACCACCAAGCCTTTATCCTGGCGCCTGGTGCCTGCTTTGACATTTGGGTGGCATTCGTGGCGTTCGTGGCATTCGCTTGTTGCTTGTGCGCCTTTAAGTATGCGCTTTATGCCCCAAAGAAACAAAGCAAAGGGCAAGTTTAAGCGCAAAGTCAAAGTGGATTTTGGACGTAGCATCAAGTGGTAAAAACAACAACAACGACATAAGTTGCGACACCACCAAAACTCAAAAAAAGGAGAAAAAAAAAACATAAAAAAAAAATATAAATTGAAAGAGCAAAAATGAGAAAGACACTTGAAGAGAAGTGAAGTGCGGTGCGCCAGGACATGAATAAGGACGACGATGCAAATGCGAATGCGAATGTGAATGACGATGAGAATGACGGAGTTAAGTGTTGACGGGCTTCACTTTTAATTTCTATTGGAGGTGCCGCAACATTTTTTTTTATTTCCCTTTTTTTTTTTATTTTTTTTTTTTTTTTACCACTGTGTTAGTTGATGAGCCCATTGTAAGTAGAAAACTGGCTGGCACTGGGCCAATGCACATACATCAAGTCCACGCACCACAACATCATCTAGCACCCCACCTGCCACCCTTCCCACAACTGACAGCCAAACCATCCGCTGTGACCCACCCACAAATTGCCGCCCAACCCCACTCAAAATTTCAGTATTTCAAGTTGCAGTTGAGTTTTAAGTGCAAACTTTTAATCGATATACTAAATTTAACTTCATGCTTGTATCGATAATTTAGCGGTCTATCGATATCGATACTTGGCTTTGGTGTACCAACAGGGCACGTCCTTTGGAAGCAGCCCCTCAGCGAACTACACTAATTGCCAATATTGTGAATTGAAGCTGCAGAAATTAAGCAAATTTATTTCAGCAAATCCAACAGGACATATTGAATATTCACTAAGGATAAAAGCAAACTAATACAAAAATTCCTTCACTCATAATTGCCCCTCAAAGGTTGCCACTTAGTTGAAAATGCAATATTCAGGTGCAATTTGTTAGATCAATTTACCCAAGGCTCACAAATCAAATCAAAGCGTGACATATATTCAGACCAAAACACACATACACACATACACACATATAAATATACATACATATATGCGTATATATATATGTATATATGCGTATGTGTGTGTGTGTATATGTGGACATATTAGATGTACCTTTGAACGCCTTAAATGCTTCCAAGGACTAGAAATCCAATCAAGCAACGCAATAAAATCAAAGCAAAAGGGTCCAAGCTAGAAAACAAAATTGAAATAACTGTACAATTAAAAGGATAATTAAAGAAATGAAAAAATCAAAATGACAAAAGAAAACAAAGTTTTGCTCAAATTCAAAACTGGGAAACTCACAGAAAACGAATTCATCAAATCGAATGTCGAATTTATTCTAGCAATTTTTGCCGTGACTGTACACATTTATAGATAATTTAAGATTTATGAAAACTAAATAAATAAAGAAAATAATTTTTTATTAATTTTTTACTTTTTATTTAATTTATAATTATGATTTTTATTATTTTTTTTTAAGCTTGAAATGAAGACCTTAAATATTTACTTCAACTATATATAAACTTTAATTTTTAATACTAAATACTAATATAATATTTACAAAAAAAAAATAGAATTAAAAAAATAATAAAAAATGAAAAAAAAATATAATAAAATTAAATTTCTTATTTTATTTATCATTAAAAATGTTACTCGAGCAATAAAAGAATTTATTTTTAAAGAATTATATTTATTAATTTGAATAAATATATAAATATAATTTATTTAACAAAAAATTTTATTAAAAATATTTTTCGAGTAAAGATATATAATTATTATAAATTTTAATTATTATTTTCTATTTTTTTTATTATTATTATTTTTAATAAATTATTTTCTGTGCCTATGTAATATGCAGAATTTAATTTAAATTTAATTGAATTTATATTTAATTATTTTTATATGTAAAGTCTTTAAAATCGAAAAAAAAAATTTAATTAAATTTAAATATTATTATTTAAATATATTTAAATATATACAAATTTAATAAAATATATAAATCGATGGAAATTCTAATTAAATAGAATAAAGAAGGTTAAAGGGAAGTGAAAGTAAATAATCTCTCTCTCTCCTTCTCTCTCTTCTTCTCCTTCTCTCTTTGTCCCACTCTTCCCAAATTCTACTTTCTACTTTCTCCTTCGGTCTCTTCATCTCCGTTTGTGTTGCTTTCTCTTTGGCCATTAAATATACAAAACCTCATAAAACAAAGTTGGCCAACAAGGATTTTTAATTGATTTCCACACCAATGGGTGGTTAGCAAAAGTGTCCTGCCCCTGGCCTTAATTCTTTTGCTTCCTTTTGCTCATATATATGATACATATATGTATGTAGGCACACACAAATACACGCTCATCCTTGTTATTGATGTGTGATGTGTGTCTGAAAAGTTTACAATAATTTTAGCACATTCAATAGCCGCAACTAAACGCCAAATGCCAACGCCATGCGGTCGCAAAAGGATAAAGGACGCAGGACAACAGTGCAAAGACACAGGACGAATGGTGCCAGACGCAACTGTGACCGACAACCGACAGCGATGACCAATGAGAACGATGAAGACCAAAAGAAAACTTTTGTTGGCCCGCACGGGACACTTACATCTCTATATGAATACATACATTCACATTCACATATACAAATACACATACACATGCATATACACATGCACATACACATGCCTATACATACACATAGATGCATACATATACAGACATATATACGAATGTATGTTGGCATATATTGTAAAAGTAGTTTTCCAAAATAGTCACAGCCACACACACACACACACACACACACACACACACTAGCACACACAGGCACACACTCTAACACACACAAAGACACCCACACGAACACACACCAAAAGTTCAGAGTTCAACGCATGATTGTGAAAATGGAATTGCCAAAGTTGCGGACGAGGGCGTCGAAAGTTGCACAATTTTTTGTCAATTTTTTTTATTTTTTAATTTTTTTTTATTTTCCTCTATTATTTTTTTCATTTGTCATTTTGCAAATGCTCTTCACTTCTACATTCTATTTTTTTTATTATTTTTTTGGCATAATTTTCCGATATACCCTTTAAAAATATCAAATAGTTTTTATCAATTATGGAATTTTTATTTTTATCAAATATTTAAATTACAATTTAATTAATTAATTAATAAAAACAAAAATATTCCGCATTTAAATCTAAGCCTAATAAAAATATTATTCTTAATTTCAAAATGAATATTTTGAATAGTTTAATGGCTGAATTGATAATTTTTTGTTTTGCAATAAAATAAAAAAAATTAAATTAATATAAATTTTATTAATATATTTAATATAAAAATAATTATAAATTGTTTATGTAAATATGAAACGACGTAAAATATTTAATGTAATATAAATGTCGTTAAATTATTAAATTTTTTAAAAAATAATTAAAATACCTTTTTTATTTAAATCTAAATTAATCATCTATTGTTTTCCAATCAAATAAAAATATTTTATTTAATATAAGTGCCGTTTAATTATTTAATTTTTACAAAAAAATAATAATAATAAATTTTTTGTTTAAATATAAATGAATAGTTTTTTGTTTTCCAATAATAAATAAAATAAAATAAAATATTTAATGTTTTATAAATTATTTAAAATATTATATTATATTACATAATTAATTATATTATATAATTAATAATTAAAAATTAATAATAATAATAAAATAATTAAAATATATATAATAATGTTTTCCAATAATAAATAAAATAAAATAAAATATGTGATGTTATATAAATTATTTAAATATAATGTTATATAATAAATACATGATAATAATAATAATAAAATAAATATAATTAATTTTTTATTTAAATAAATAACCTTTGCTTATAGAAAGAAGTTAAAAGTTATTTATTCTTAAAATTCTTAATGATTGACTTTTGAATTTTAGCAACTTTTAAATGTGGGATTTTTTACATACTTTAAAAATTCAGAAATTACTGGGTATTCGCTAGTCGATCATTGAAGAGTTGCTTCCTCCTTCTTCCTTCCTCCTTCCTGCTTCCCCTTCCTTCCTTTTTTTTATCTCAATTTCTATTTGGGTTGTTGTCATTTTCAATGACAGCGGCAAGTCCTGTCCAGGGCCCCGAGTGTGCGTATGTGTGAGTATTTATATATGTATACGTATTTAAATGTATTTATAGATGTGTGTGTGTGCGCGTGTGTGTGTGAATGTAGTAGAGAGCACAGCTGTTTGCAAATAATTTTAATTTCATATCAGCGACTGTGAAAAGTTCCCTAATTGAAATTGCCTTGAATGTTCCGGTTGTCTGTGGGACACCAAGCCCGTTGTTAGCCATTTATAACCGATTTAACCCATTCGCATTAGCCAAGTATTTAATTTCAATTACAAAATGGCAATTTGGCAATGCGGCACTTACTGGCCATTGGCCACGTTCAATGACAAAACTTGAGCCAATCAGCGTTAACAAAGGAATTGCCAATTTGCTGGAAAGCAAGTAAGTGTAAAAAGTATCGATACTTGCGAAACAGGAGCAGGAAAAGACAAAATCAATGATATGCATATATGTATGTATATGTATGTGTATGTGTGTGTGTGTGTGTGTGTGTGTGTGTGTGTGTACATCACATGGAATCTAATGAGAAGAATCACATCCATCAGAATGAAATCTCTTAGTGACCAAAGGATGGTCAACCAATCAACATAAAACAAAGGGCGTACAAAATGTGGGCGTGCCATCGTGCAGGCAACTGTGTATAAAAATTAAGCTCAATTACCAGAAATTTACAACATCAATAAAATAACTGAAGAGTGCTCAACAGAAATCAGCACACTCCACAGAAGGAGCGAAAGCTGAAGGGATGAGGGAGAAGGAGGAAGGACAGAAAGAGAGAAGGGAGCGAGAGGTAGGAAATCAAGTGAAGCAGGAAGAGAGAGGAAGGAGCTGTTCGGGCGGAGGTGTTACGTGCGCGTGTATGACGTAGCTGCTCGGTGGGTACAGTGCCGAGTGCCTGCCCCAAGCTTCAGACCACCATAAGCGCCCACACACACACACACACACACACACACATACACATATATAGCATGCCACCAGCCGCACGGGGCGTAGGTGTGGGGCCAAGGGCAAACAAGTGTACGTACAAACCCATCACCGGATGCTGACATATTGAAACACGTACCGACAACATGCTACACCAAAATTATAGTCACTTCCTTGATTTTGATTTTGAGTACTGCTGCTGGTGGTATGGCGGCCGGGCGACGACGGTGGCTAGCTCAATAAATGGGTGTGCGTGTGTGTGTGTGTGTGTGTGTGGGTGTGTGACTGCCTGCCATACATAAGCAGCCTGTAAGTGTTGCAAAATATGTTGACTCAACTCATAACATAAAGGCAGGCAGAAAGGCGTGCAGCAGGCAGGCAGAATGGGGAACAGAACGACAAGAGGACAGGGCGGCAGGACGACAGGGCGACAGGACGACAAAGAGACTGAGCGACAGGACGACAGGACGACCTAGCGACGGTTGCGTGGGTGAGCACTTCAAAAACAAAAACAAAAAAAACAAAACAAAAACAAAAAACGCACACAAAAAGAGAAGCGAACAGAGAAGAGCAAAGAAGAAGAGTCGAACAACAACAACAACAACAACAACAACAAAGTCCAAAGGAGTACTAGCAACGCTGTGGCAGAGGATTTCCTAATGAGTGCTCCATGAATGAATTTCAGCCACAGAATACTAATTCGATGGAAAATTCATTTTTCCACACGATTGGCAATTAAAAGAGATTTTCTACCACACACACACACCCAAGCACCCATACACTTTTATTCACACACTCACACACACACACACACGTGCATACATAAATGAAGGACGCGCATAGCGTTTGTGTAGTCATTGACTGAATTGACAGGCGTAAGGACGGACAAGCGGATGGACATTATGGAGCATGAAGCACACAGTAGGAAGTACGAGGTACGAGGTACGAGGTACGAGGTACGAGGTACGAAGTACGGAACACGGATGGACAGCTTCTCGGTAGCTCCAGGAGTCGCACAGCATGGTCACCAGCCCATTGGGTGTAAGCTTGTTAGTTGGTTGAATACGGAGCAACTCCTGCCAGCAATCGGCAGTCGGCAATCGGCAATCGACTGTCCTTCTTTGTGTGTCCTAGTATGAGAGTGTGAGTGTGTGTGAGTGTGTAAGTGTGAGTGTGAGTGTGTGTGGGTGCTCGCCTCATGCCTGGACAGGATGCAGTGTTGAAGCCAACTTGTCAATGTGACGGCAGTCAAGCAGGCAACCGATGTATTTGACAAACAGCATGTGGATGAGGGGCGGGGGAAGAGGGGTAGAGGGGCAAAGGGTTGGCAGTTAAAGGGCAAGAGTAAAGAACGATGAGTGACCGACCAACTGCAGTCAACGGGCGTCGCCTCTAAAAGAGCATTTAAGTAAATTACCGATAAAAACTGACAGAGATAGAGATAGAGATAGAGATAGAGATAGAGATAGAGATAGAGATAGAGATAGAGATAGAGATAGAGATAGAGATAGAGATAGAGATAGAGATAGAGATAGAGATAGAGATAGAGATAGAGATAGAGATAGAGATAGAGATAGAGATAGAGATAGAGATAGAGATAGAGATAGAGATAGAGATAGAGATAGAGATAGAGATAGAGATAGAGATAGAGATAGAGATAGAGATAGAGATAGAGATAGAGATAGAGATAGAGATAGAGATAGAGATAGAGATAGAGATAGAGATAGAGATAGAGATAGAGATAGAGATAGAGATAGAGATAGAGATAGAGATAGAGATAGAGATAGAGATAGAGATAGAGATAGAGATAGAGATAGAGATAGAGATAGAGATAGAGATAGAGATAGAGATAGAGATAGAGATAGAGATAGAGATAGAGATAGAGATAGAGATAGAGATAGAGATAGAGATAGAGATAGAGATAGAGATAGAGATAGAGATAGAGATAGAGATAGAGATAGAGATAGAGATAGAGATAGAGATAGAGATAGAGATAGAGATAGAGAGAGAGACCCATTTGTAATGCACCAAAGGCTAATTTCAAACTTCTTCCGCCGCCAGCTCGCTGTAAAGGAGGGTGGGGGAGGGAGAACTGCGAGTCCTTCTCCTGCGACTGGGCTGTGGGAGAAGTACAGCTGTGGCCGGAAAAGCAGAAGTGTCTTGTCCCAATCAGCACGACCGAAAAGTTTGGGAATCTAATAATGCGAATGGCAACTGAAAAGTGGAAGACAAACGCATAAAAACAATAAATTGTACAAACGCAATGCACGATAGCGGAGCGGGGCGGGGAGGGGGCAAAGGACGAAGGATTGCATTGAACGTCAACTGAGTGTTCGCTTTCAATTTGAGTTAAGCCCCGCTATGCTTGGTTACAGTGCGCCCTAAAAGACGGACTGCCAAACGACGGAGGGCACTCGACAGACGACCATAGACAATGCCATGCCCTGAGTTGATACTAGGGGGCTGGGTGGGAGGGTGTGGCTAGGGGCTGGGGGCTGCGGGAGGCATGAGTAATGCAATTTTTTTTCTTTTCCTTCTTGCGACCGCTTCCGCATCCTCATCCGCCAAGCGACGTGCCCACCCTTAACCCACCTCGTCGATCCTTTCACCCCACCAATAAGGACAACAAGAAGGTACACAATTTCACAGTTGCAACGCAGAGAAGGACTCCCGGAAACTGTACCAGAAAATTAAGGAAGAAAACTTAAAGAGTTTTTTTTTGTTAGGCCAAAAAATACATAATTAAAGATTTAGTTGGATTTTTTGATTATACGAAATTTCAAAGTCCTTTCACATATATTGGGCATAATATCCGGTAAAAGGATACAAGGACTTCCACTCAAGTCTTACAACTCTGCTATCAAATATAAAGTGTCCTTTCTTTTCGATTGGAACTGAACTACTGTAACCTTAAAATTAATAATATAAAATTTAAATAATAATTATAGTTCGTCCTTTTCATGCTGCAAGGATTCAGTGGTGGGAAAATATTTTGTTGATTTTTATAGACAATTTGTAGAAAAGTAAATTTAAACAAATTACTTAAAGTGAGGAACGCGGAATAGTGAACGGAAGCAGGCGCTTTGCGATTGCCTTCCTATCGTGTGCTCACTCGTCCTTTTTGAACACTTAAGTAACAGCTAAAGGAAATAACTTAACTCAATTACGCTTAATTATTTCCTAGTTGGTAAGGAATTTCGCTCACTCACAGACAATAAAAGTTTCGTTTAGTTTTTGTGTAACATACTTTCAAAGGACCCGTGAGACGGACAGTAAGAAGAAGCGTGAGAGATGGGATGTGCGAGTGAGAGAGGGAACGAAAGGGAAAGGGAAGAGTAAGGGAGAACTGAGGGCTGAGGGCTGAGGGCTGAGGATGAAGATGAAAACGGGCACAGAGCCGGAGCCAAAGTCGGACCCCGGCAGTTGAGCTCTTGCCAATTGGGGCTTGGTACACATATGTGGCACATGTGTGGGAACGTGAATATGGATGTTGATGGGGATGTGAATGTAAGTGGGTGTGAGTGTGGGTGTGTGGGTGTGTGAGTGTGAGTGTGCCTGTAAGTGAAGGTAAGGGGAGCTGCCCCACTGATGATTATTATTATTCACTTGGGCATTTTTACGAGCTGCTTTGGACAAAAGTTCGCCTCAGCCTTTGTGCCAACTATTCAGCTGTCTCACGAGACTCCGGCTACAACTGCGATGACTACGCCGATGTCCCTTAACCATTCCTTGCCACATCCTTTATAGATTTTTTTATGCACAACTCTAAAAATTCAGCATTGCCATGTAGACGGCTTCTGTATGCTGCTGTGCTTTTTTTTATGAGCCCGCCCATCTGCCTGTTGGTGTTGGTGTTGGTGTGGGATTAGGGGGAAGAAAGTGACAGCCTCTGCCATCGCCCAGCCATTCTGGGCCAACTTTAGAGCCTTGAGAATTACAAATCAGACTGCCTGTACCTATAAAAAGTACTAATAAGTATGTGTGTTTTATTGTAGTCAACTTTATGGGCACCCTACTTGAATGCCCATATTTGTCTGCACGTTTCCGGAGCCCAAGCCCCATGCCATCGAAACGCGAGCCCCTAAATCTGTGCTACCTTTTCAGCCATACATACACATACATATATTCAGCTGTAGCTGAACATTAAGTCCACCGGAGGGAAGAGTTGCATCCAGAGGCTTATGCGTTGCTGCGTGCAACCATGAATCACTCCAGACTCGTTTACATATCCATTTTGGAAGTATTAAACGAGTTGAGGCAACAAAACTTCAATTTACATCTCCGCATTGCATATGCATTTATCAACAGCAAAAAAAAGTGCACAATGGCGCCATCTACAGCTCAGCGAACGTTTGTACTTAAGAGTTAAGGCGGCGAATGCGTTGATAAGAGCAGGACGGCAAATCTGTAGCTGCTTAGGTGGAGGGGGAAAAGCAAAAACGACCTTTTATAAGAACCTGTGATATCCGCATACGATATATATATATTATTTATGCATGAGTGAACGGCATTCACAACAAATCAAATTTTAATTATAAATTAACGGGACTGAACAATTGAAATTCAATCGAAATATTTTTCAATTAATAATCGGAGCATGCGAATCAAAGCACAGCAGAAAAAAAAGTGTGAAGAGACCGCAACAAGTGAGCAGTGTAATTATTTAATTATATGTAATTATGCACTTACAAGTACTTTAATATATTAACTTGTATTAAGTATTCACACTTCAGTAAAAATAAATATCAACCTAGAAAAATGTAGCTTTAACATCGAGAGGAAAAAAAAGAAGAAGAAAACTGTCAATAAATTATTGAATAAAAACGGTTTTAACACTTTGAACACCCAAAGCGACGAGAAGACAAAGGGCAGACAGGAGTAAATCCATTTTATTGGGATAATACGTAATGCAAAGAACACCTTAAGCCACGGGTGTACAACAAGCGCTGAACACCCAAGCCAAGGACATGCGGACATATGGCTGTTGACATGTATGTGTGGTGCTTGAATTTGTCTAGATGGACACGTACAATCACAGACACAGACACACACACAGACAGAGGCACACACACACACTTAGCATTGGAAGACCGTACTAAACATGCACTCAGTAAAGTTGATGATGATAATATTTATGAGTATCCTCAAGGACACTTTCGAGGACGCCACTTATGTGTCGGACTTGAGCGGCGCTTTGAATTACCCTGGTGGCTACTTGCAGCCGAATTTTTCACAACTTGGCCACAATTTGCGCCTTAATTTGCCACAGCAGCAACAACAACAACAACAATAATAACAACAACAATAACAACAACAACAACAACAACAACAACAACAACATTAGCAGTAAGTGAACAGGAAGAAAAAGTGAAACTTTTTACAATAACAAGACGGAAGGCAGGAACCGCTGCCTGGCAAAGTGGCCGGCAATATGCAACAATAACAATAACAACACATCAACACACACCGAAAATATGCCCCGAAGGACTTGCTGAGCCCCTGAGTTGTTGTTGTTGTTGTTGTTGCTGTTGTTTGTCCCTTTGTTGTTATTGTTATTGCTGGCGCTCTAGCATCACAAATATTGCCGCTCATCATTTTTATTTGTTTGCTTTCACTTGACTGCCAAAGGTGGCCTCCCGGGTGTCCCCTGCCCGTCCCCGGGCAATCCCCACCAATACTTTTCTTGGGGTCCTGTAACTTTGTTGATTTAACTCGCCATCCTTAGCTTTGGTTTGGCTTTCACTTTGGCTTTGGCTTTGGCCCTGGCCATAGCTCTGGCTCTGGCGCTGGCTTCAAGTTTGGATTGCAGTTTGGGTTTCGATTTTCGCTCCGTTTCTTTTCTTTTCTTTTTCTTTCTATTTTTTTCTTTTCATTTCTGTTCTTCTTCTTCCTTTTTTTTTGTTTTTTTTTTTTGTCCGATGTTGCGACCGCACTAAAAAGTTTGTTTACCTACGAAATTGAAGTGTGAAATAAGCAAAGTTGAATTATCCCTGGCGGACATGATAAACTGCGGCCCAGCGGCCTTGGGCATCACCCCAAATACATACAACTCATACACACACACACAAACACACACACACACATACATACACACACATACACATACACATACACGTATAAATACACATACATACTTTCAATCATTAGCTGGGGTAATATTTGTGTCAATTTAGAGCTTTGACTTTTTTGTTGATGCTTCCTCTCGCCTGACTGACAAACAGGACCCGTAAATACAGTTTCGACGCATCCTGGCACTTCCCTCAAAAATGTTATTACTTTCATCATTTCCCACAGATCGTGAATTCCATGAATTATGGCCACAGCAAGGGCAGCTCATAAATCGCTTTAAATAATAGAATATTTATTTCTATTTTCATTCAAGAAGAAAAGGATACCCAACAAGGATACCCAACAAGTTTTATCTTATGCCCAAGGAAACTTATTAAATAAATTAAACCATTAGATAATTTAACATTTAATCGTTCATTTTTATTAAATTGAAATTAAATTAATATTTTGAAATTATTCTTGAGAAACTTAAGATATTTAATTAATATTATTTTAAATATTTTAAAAGTTAAAATAAAATCTACAAGCAACAAAATAATAAAACTCTTGTTATAATAATAAAAAATAAAAATAAATAGTCAAATGTTGTTATTACATAATAATATTTTATTTTATTATTATATAAAAATATACTATTTTATTATATTAAAATAATTTTATTTATTTATTTAAATAATAATAAAAATTAAAATATAAATAGGCCGTTTATTTTATATTTATATTTTATATTTCATTATTATATAAAAATTTACTTTTTTATTATATTAAAATAATTTTATATATTTATATAAATAATAATAAAATTTTAAATATAAATAGGCACATCTTGCTTAAAAAAAATATAAAGAACAAAACATGCACATTTTATTCATTTATTTACATTAATTTAATGGAAATTATTTATTTACTTTTTTTTTATTTTATTTTTTATTTTATTATTTTTTTAAATTTTTTCCTTTGGTTTCTAAGCAACAGTTTGATTAAAAATTATTTTCCGGCTCAAAAAAAAATGTATTTTTTTTTTATTTTCCGAATGCATTTCATGCCACGCATTTTTTGTGAAATTATAAAAAATTATAAAAAAAAAAAATATATTACTTTTTAGTCTTAATTGATGTCCATTGGTCCGCAAGTCGTTGTTGTGGCAACCAACAACCAACAAGCAACAACCAACAGACGGCAATTGGCAACCGGTAGCAGCAACTGGCACCGTGCAACATGCGCTCAAAACTTTCTCTGAAGTGGCTAATTTGATTTGGGGCATTAATGGCAAAAAGTCGATTTTAATTAACTGGAGATCGGGCCTTAATCGAAAGCGTGGCAATGGCTAATAACATTAGGAAGCAGCAGGAACAACATGGATAGATATTTCCCGATATATATATATACACACATATATATATACATATATATGGAAGAGTGTATATGTGACAGTGTAGTGTGCGTATGTGCGTGTGTGTGTGTGTGTGTGTGTGCTGGTGTTGTCTAGGCCTGTCATCACCTATAATTAATGGCAGCGACATGTCCTAAGTGCTAGTCACGATTTGGCTAATTCTTTTATCGATATATGTCGATAAGACGTGCCAACTGGCACGAGCCTTTAAACAGCTGTGCGTCTAGTGACCAAGATTTCGCATCCTGGGCGTGTCCAAGCACGCATTCACACCCCCACACACCCACACACACACACACACACACACTTACTTAACAGTAAAAGTCTTTGGGAAAGAACAAATGCAATTACATAGACACATCTATCGTTGAGCTTGTGTTGAGTTGAAGGTCCTGCGGCAGGTTCATTAGGTCACTTTAGAGGATATTTTGTGAGATTTTTATGATACTTTAGCTCTTGTGTTGTTGTTGTTGTTGTTGTTGTTGTTCTTGGTCTACACAAAATAATTACTGTTGGCTAATTTGCAGTAAAAACGAAATACTTTTGTAACGCTTTTTATTAGTTCTAAGGCAAATCCAATTAGTCAGCATTAGCGGAAGCATCAAAGGACGTCGCACGTCCTGGAATTTCTACTTTCAAATTTTTCATTTTTCCTTGATTTATTTTTTCCTTATATACATCTATATATATATATGTATATGTATATGTCTTTTGATAGCAAAATTTAGTGATTCACAAGTTCAGCGCATATGGCAGGGCAGAGAGGAGCACAGGGGCACAAGGAGATTAAGGGGACTGGGGGACTGGGGGACAGCGGTCGTTGTAGAGGCAAAGTAATGGAAGTAGTTTAGGCAGTGGCACATGCAGCTAATGGCAGAAGCGACCGCAGCTTGAGGCAGGCACAAAAATGCGGGCGTTTCTTTCTTATGACAAAAGTTTGTGCAATGCTCTCGAGCGCAAAAAAGTATGCTATAAAAATTAATTAATGTAAAATGTGCAACTAATTAGCTGGCAGACAGTTTGTGCCAGCAAAACCAAAAATATAAAAAGAAATTAATGAAAAATAAAAAATAAAAAATAAAAAAAATCAAATGAAAACAAAAGAATCGCATTCTTTCATTTTTTATTCTTCTCTCTCTCTCGCTCTCTCTCCCTCCCTCTCTCTCTCTCACTCTCTCTCTTATTTCTGTCCCTGCACGTACATAGGAGGCACATACAATATATCAGAGTTAAAGCTGTACTCGCTTAGCTTCGACTCGCCTGCAGCCCGATCCCCATGGACTTAACCCTGCAAACTGCTGCCACTGTGGCACTTAACCTCAAAAGTGCAGCGCAACATGACTAAGCCGGCGATTAAACAACAATTGGCTGACAGTTATTTACACAAGTAGCTGTTAGCAGCCGCTCGCTATGAGCTTCAATCTGCCCCATTCATATTGATGCCGCAGTGTGGAATATGGCCACAGCAGCTGCTGATGTGCCGCTTCCAATGCCATGACTGCCGTTGCCTTTGCCACTGCCTTTGCCTTTGCCGCTGCCGCTGCCACTGCAACTGCCACTGCTGCTGCCGCTGCCGCTGCTACTGCAACTGCCACTGCTGCTGCTATTGCGGCTTATTGCACACAATTGATAGACGGGGGCAAAGATTGAAGGTGGGGTGACGCGAAAAGCGGAGCATCGCTATTGTGATTGGGATTGTGATTCTGATTGTGTCTGACTGCCAGCCGCGGCTCGATTAAAACACAACAATTTGCTGATTTCTTATTCAACAACCGCAGCGGTTGGTTTTACCAGCGTTTCCAATGCCATTCACCATTTACCATTTGCCATCGCCATCGCCATCGCCATCGCCATTGCCATCACAATCGCCATCACCATCTCCATTCCCATCACCATTACTATAGCCACCGTTCTCATAGCCATCGTCGTCGTCGTCGTCGTCGTCTCCATCGCCATCGCCATTGCCATCGCAGTTGCCGTCAACGAAGTCGTTGTTCATCCACAACGTAAACACAGACGAAAAACTGCTAAATCATTGCAATACAAAACCAACAAAAGCCGCCACTGCGTACTCCTCAGCTCTCTGCAGGAATCGGCGCTGGCTGCGTTGCCATGATCTACGCTGCTGCGCAAATATTGAAAACACAATCCGTCTATGCGAAGTATTGATATGCGCACTCCATAGACATAAAGACACATAGACATATACTTATACATCCCTGCACATCCCAACATCCATCCATCTATATATATATCTGTATATATATCTGTATATATATCTGTATATATATCTGTATATATATATCCATATAGATTTATACGAAGAGTGCTTTTAACAACGGACTCCGTTGTCTGCACAATGATTTATTGACGGGCTCGGGAGCGAACTTCAATGTACCCGTATTTTTACCGCATTTAGTTGCAATGCATCCATAGACGACTCATTGATGAGTGCACCTCATCCCACTCCTTGCCGACTTACCCGCCCTCCACGGCTTAGCTCCTGCTCAAAGCTTGCCCGCCTTGGCTTAACCCATTCTTCACGCCTTCTGGCTTAAAGCATTGCTGCAAAAGGTAAAAAACAAAAAACAAAAAACAACAATTATTTAAATAATAAAATAAATAATAAGCCATCTTTTCATACAATCGGCAAATCTATCGATAACTTTTTATTAATCGATAAGTCAGTTCTTTAATTTCATTACTTGTTATATTTCAATTGATGCCAAGGAACAATTTTATAGGTTTTTTAACTTTTTATTTATTTAACATTTTATTTTTATTTATTTAACATTTTGAAAAATGAGTGAATTTATTTTATTAACTTTATATATTTTATATTTATTATTACAAAAAATAAATTCTGTATTGGATTCCATTTATAAACTAATTAATTGATTAATAGATTTTATTTACTTAATTCCACATACTTTTATTTTAATTAATTTATTTATATAATTATTAATTGAAAGCAAATTTTAAAATATTTAAAAAATAATTAAATAATAGTTAGTAGTAAATAAAATAGTAATAAAAATATTTGTAAAGAGAAAATATTTTTATTTTATAAACAAAAAAATTAAAAGCTTAACCCCTTCTCAGTCACAAATCCCATGATCCTGTTTAAACTTTAAAGGATACCAAAAACATTTGTTTCTTTCTAAGAACCTTGTATAAATCTCAATCTATTTGGATTGCAAAAAGAACAACGACAATTTTAAGTATATAACAATTTGAGGAAAAAATTGCTAACAAAATGGCAGCCAAAGAAACTTAGACAATAAATAAATTTATATTGGGGAACCCAAAAACGATAAGCAACGACCGCAAGGAGCAGGACGCAGTTTCGACTCGGGAAAAAAGTACACTTAGAAAAATAAGATAGAAAAATTCCAACTAATTTTGAATTTTCAAACTTAATCAAGCCTCCAAATTAAACAAAATATTTATTTTTTTTATCATAGACTTGAATTTTTTAAACTTGAAGATCATATTTTCATATTATATTATATTATTATATAAAATTATTAAATAAAATAAATTAAAAAATTATATACATGATTTAGTTTCTTAAAAAAAAAATGGCTACACTTTAGGTATTTTTTAAAAATAAATATATTTAAAATTAAATAATAATTAGGTTAAGTGCTATAAAAATATTTTTTATTATAATAATTTATTTATTTATAGAAAAATTCCAACTAATTTTGAATTCTTAAGCTTAATCAAGCCTCCAAATTAAACAAAATATTTATTTTTTTTATCATAGACTTGAATTTTTTAAACTTGAAGATCATATTTTCATATTATATTATATTATTATATAAAAATATTAAATAAAATAAATTAAAAAATTATATACATGATTTAGTTTCTTAAAAAAAAAATGGCTATACTTTAGGTATTTTTTAAAAATAAATATATTTAAAATTAAATAATAATTAGGTTAAGTGCTATTAAAATATATTTTATTATAATAATTTATTTATTTATAGAAAAATTCCAACTAATTTTGAATTCTTAAGCTTAATCAAGCCTCCAAATTAAATAAAATATTTTTTTTTATCATAGACTTTAATTTTTTAAGCTTGAAGATCATATTTTCATATTATATTATATTATTATATAAAAATATTAAATAAAATAAATTAAAAAATTATATACATGATTTAGTTTCTTAAAAAAAAAATGGCTATACTTTAGGTATTTTTTAAAAATAAATATATTTAAAATTAAATAATAATTAGGTTAAGTGCTATTAAAATATATTTTATTATAATAATTTATTTATTTATAGAAAAATTCCAACTAATTTTGAATTCTTAAGCTTAATCAAGCCTCCAAATTAAATAAAATATTTTTTTTTATCATAGACTTTAATTTTTTAAGCTTGAAGATCATTTTTGATATAGTGAGGCATTATATAAAATTATTAAATAAAATAAATTAAAAAATTATATATATGATTTAGTTTCTAAAAAAAAAGGGTATATTTTAAGTATTTTTATAATAAATATATTAAAAATTAAATAATAATTAGGTTAAGTGCTATTAAAATATATTTTATTGTAATCAATTATTATTTTTTATTATTATATATAACTATTATATTATTATATATTATTATATTTATTATTATATATTATTATAAATTATTATTTATTATTTATTATAAATTATTTGTTTCCAATGATTAAAATGACATTTTTAATTTTTTCAAAGATTTTAATTTACTTCTAAGCAATTTATTAAAATATTTTAAATTTATAAGCCACCTAATAAATTTCTAAAGTAATTAATTATAAACAATTTATTGCTGATATGTTTTATTTAAGAAAAGAAATAAAATTAAGAACTTTTCAAAGCTAATAAACAATAACCCTTTTTTTTTAAATTAATTAAAAAAGGATATAAAATTGTTTCAAGTGTAGTCGATGGTTAACGATAAAATTCATTAGTAAAGTGCAATTTCTTGCAGCAAATGAAGAGAATCTCGTGTGGTTGCCAGCAAGTACAGTAGTCACATGGTATGTGAGTCATGCAGTGAACATACTGTAAGGAGCAATAAATGTAAGGAAATTATTATTTATTTATTTGAAGAGTTTAACTGCCTTTGGCATGTGGAAGGTCAGTCACAGGAGCTAATCAAATATATGTACAGTTAGCTTATTTCCATATATACAAGCATGCATGTAAATATGTATGTATGTATATGGTATGTATGTATATGGTATGTATGTGTGTGTGTGTGTGTGTGTAGTTAAATATAGGCTTGTATATGTTCGATTGGTTGCATTGCGGTTAAGAGCTTGGAGATTGTAGGCAAACAGGAAAAGTAATAAAGAACTTCTTAAAAATCCTTCATTGAATTCGTGACAAAAATACTTTTGCCCCCCCCCCCCCCCCCCCCTGCAAAAAGGGATGCAATAATCGGTCAAAGAGATGGGAACCCAAAAAGTGGTGGGGGATGGGGGGGAGGGTGGTTGGGTGGTGGATTGGAATTGAAATACGTTTCGAATGGTGAAATGATGAAAATGGGGCTGGTAGCTTATGGATTGGAATGAAGATGTCACTTGAAAAATGCGACTAAGAAAGGACAATATTTGCTTGTCGGCAAAAGCAGACGCGAGCAGAGGCCCAAAATGAAAATGGCCAGGAAGCAAAAATAAGAAGGATATACACAGATATGTATATGTATATGTGTATGCAGAAAAATTAAAAATAAAATGGAGAAAGAGAAAGAGAAAGAGGAGAAAGCAGAGAAAGCAGAGAAGGAAAACTAGGAACATTAAATGGCAAATGCGAGAGAAATGCAAAGAAACCAAAGAAACCAAAGAGGAGGCACAGAGGAGGCAAAGAGAAGGCACAGAGGAGGCAAAGAGAAGGCACAGAGGAGGCAAAGAGAAGGCAAAGAGAAGGCAAAGAGAAGGCAAAGAGAAAGCTGCCGATTAGAATTGAGAGGCCCCCAAGCTACCCTGTAATAAAAATAAATTGCAATGCTGAGTATCACATAGTCGAGTGAATAAAATGAATAATTTTTTGAACTCATTCATTGCACTCAACATTCACCCAGCGATTCGCCTGCACCTACAGGGAATTTCCCAGTGAGGTGCAAATATTTTCCAGACTTTTCTAAGTTCTGAATTGATTTTTCTTCTATTGATGCCATATTTTTACAGGGTATCTATAGGTGAGTTTTTTTATTTTGTCTCTTTTTTTTCTCAAGTTTTTGCTCGCAATGATGATGAATGAAATTATATGCAACATGCAGTGACCGTAACCCACGCAACCCACGCAACCCACGAAGCTCACGCTGCAAATATTTGACCCATCCAAAGTCTGCCGCCACGTCTCCTTCCCCTTTCCCTTTCCCATTCCTCGTCCGTCGTCCGTCGTCCGTCGTCCTTTGTCCCCCACCCGCCCACCAGTGGTAGTAGTTTAACAAAAGGCGTTGGCGGGCAAAGCGGCCCAGGTGCACTAGCGACCAGGCCAAAAGCCAAAATAACAACGTCTGCCATTTTTGCAGGTCACTGCGCGCATACAAAAGACAAAAGCAATGCCGACAGTTTGCACAAATAGCTGAATGGAGCGGATCAGAAGGAGCGGGAAAGAGGGACAGCCAGACAATTGAGTGGTTTGGGTTATATGTGGGATGAGAAGTTTGTGGGTGGTACACAATCTTTTGTTGGCCAGTGTAATGCAAGTGACAAGCATTTTGCGTAGGGCAAAGCGTGTAAATTGTTGTCGCTCTTTGGAAACTCAAAAGAATCTAGTAATATACAAAAGACTAACATATACATATACACATACATATGCACATACATATACACACACACACACACACACATACGTAGTAGTTAATTATAAAAATTGTTTCTCTCTCAGTGCGAGTCTCATTTTGTGAGCAAAATTCTAGCTAATCTTTAATTAAGCGTCAACAATTGTAACCTAATAGCAATTGCGTAGTCCTGCGTAGTCCTGCGTACTCCTGCGTAATCCCGCGTAATCCCGCGTAATTCTGCGTTGTCCAGGCGTAGTTCTGCATTGTTCTTTGTGATTTTATGTGGTTTTGCGTGTTTGCATTGGGCTGTGTCTTGTTGCGTCGTAATTCGTGCTCCTTAATAGTCCTGTGATTGAGTTGCAGTGCCTGCTATTGTAATTTGTATGCAAAGGTACACCTACACATCATTTACGCGCACACACACACACACACACACACACAGGCACACGCATGGAGCATTTTTGGATCGTATATCTGTATGCAACCAAAAATGCGAATTCACAGTGAAAACATAATTATAAGCACATGTGTTGCCCACACATCTCCGCCCTTCTCACACACACACACACACACACACACAGTGACACACGCATACAGAACATTCAGATAGAAATGCATGTGTTTTGCCTACTTTCGAATTTTGTCATCATGTATTTGGTTACATGATTTGAATTTCTGAAAAGTTTTACTCACGCATACACCCACACACACCCACCCACACACACACACCAACACACTCCCACACACATGCACACACCGCCCAGCAGACTGACCAACAGGCTGCTTAGTTATTTGGTGACCAATTTAATCAGCCTTTGCTCCGTCTGCCACCCTCGGAATGCGACACTTCATCAGTGCACGCCATATTATCCTTGCATCCAAGTGAATCGAGGAGCAATTTTATTTTTTCCCCGTTACAAAATACCATTAAGCGCTGGAAAATACTAACAGTTAGGCCTACGGAGATACAGATGAATTATTTATTTAGTATGTTACTTAGCTTAAATTAAAATTAATAGAATTCGCGGTCAAATATTCAAGGAAAGTCTTCATCCTTCGTCCTTGTCGTAAGCCCAAACCCAATCAATCATCTGATCTGAACTTTAATGAGTGCTTTTCTTGAATTGTCTTCAGCGGATATATTTCACTGATTATTTAAATATATAATAATATAATATATATCCCCTATGGACAGAAGTGCGTTTTCCTTTTCCATAGTTTATTATATTATAATTTATTTATTTTATCATAATTTATTTATTATATCAAAATTTATTTATTATATCATTATTTATTTTTTATATTATAATTTATTTATTTTATCATAATTTATTTACTTTATTATAATTTATTTTTAATATTATAATTTACAATTAAACACAGCAAGTTGCCAGATCTCTTCTTCAAGTGAAGGAGCTTCTGCTCCCGCCTTTTTCACCACTCTGCTCCGTTTTCACCACAGCTATGGCTTTCTCTGCTATGCCCTCTACGCAGCCGAAGAAGATGTCCGCTACTTACAGACATACAGACATACATGTTCCATGTTCTTCCTGGGTGAAGGACGAAAAGGACTAAAAGCAGCAGACGCTATTTGCACCGCTTGTACCCAACCACCCAAACACCCTAGTCCTATGTCAGCTGGATAACAGCCCACAGAGAAGGAAGCTCTGTAGAACCCACTCGCTAGATCTCTCCTGGGACTGTCCAGCCATTTGACTTGATCTCTGGGAAAAATCGTGTACTAAATTTGGATCATATTATTTAATGGTTGTCCAGGGGAGGAGGACAGTTTTAAGTAAAAATATAAGAAAAGAAAAACAAAAATAATTATTTTATATATAAAAAAAAATGCGATCATCACATTCCTTCTGGAGTCTTGTCTTACTTTTCTCGAATGCGCCGTTCTCACCGGTTTGGCTTGGCTTGTATTAGGTATCTGTATTTGTAGTGGTGTGTGTTGTGTGTGGTAGTGTGTTTAATCTTTTTTCTTCTCTTTTAATAAATATTTATAAATTCTTTTTTTTTTTATTTTATTTTTATTTTGGTTCTATTTTTTTGGGTGGTGGGTAATACTTCTTTTTTTGTTTCTTTTTGCCAATGTTACTTTTTTTTTTTTTATTTTTGTTTTGGGTAAAGTGTGAATTTCTTTCCTTGTCTATTTTATTGGAATTGTTGCTTTATTTGTTTTTTTTTATTTTATTTAATTTGTTTTTTTTTTTTGTTTTTAATGTGTGTAATGTGTAATAATTGCCACAATTTGTAGGGTCGAACCCCGCTGTCTGAGTTTGACTCTTCAATTGCCTGTGACCAACCCTTAACGCTGTGAGACACCGGACCGCATCTGAGAAGCGCGACATACTTCGACTTAAGGGTCACACACGCTGAATGCTCCTATACATTGATACCAACACCAACACCAACAAGTTACGAATTTCCAGAAGCTTCCACAGATTTGTGATTTCCATTGATATTACCTGACTTAGTCCTATTTATGACTTAGTGGATACGACGTTGATTATTGAATCCGGGTAAGGGTGGTTATATATATATTATATTTTTTTATTTATCTGGAAAACTACAAAGCTGCAAAGGGATCGAAGGGATCGAAGGGATCGAAGGGATATACTGATATTTTATTTTTATTATATTTTAAACTTAGAGCCAATATTACATTAGTTCTATACATTCATTAAATGTATTTACAGTCGAGTTAAAACACCTAAATAACCGTTATATTCACTTTAACCAAAAATTAAAAAAATACGGTCAACTTATTCCGGGAAAATCCCACCTTTCCCTAAATCTAAATGAGCGTCTCACAGGTGCCGCCATATTATTTGTCCACCACAAATTAAATGGATTTTGGTTGTAGTTTTTATTTTTTTTGTCCGTCGATAGTCGATATATTATATATAATTTTCCTAATTAATTTTTCTAATGACTATGACTATGCTTATTAATTAATTACAGAGATCAGGTTTCATTTGACGAGGACAAGATGTTCAGGGATATTTTCCCAATTGTCACAATTAGTCGGGGCGAACCGCTGTCTGAGTTTGACTCTTGACTCGCCGTGACCAACCCTTTCCACTGTGAGACGCAGGACCGCATTGGGATGGTGCGGTATACTTCCATATACGCTGAGTACTAATCTAACATTGATACCCAACACCAACGGACTATGAGTTTCCAGAAGCTTCAAGAGATTTGTCTTCCATCTTTAATGTCTATTAATACGTATGAAACTATTGGACTTAATGGCTTAGTGGATACGCCGTTGGTTGGAAGATCGGTGAGTTGAAGGTTCCATTACGGGTTATAAAGGTTCTTTCTTTGATTTTAATGTAACTGTTGTAGGGGATCTCCCATTATTTATTTTTATATATTATTCTCAGCTCAAAAGCAAATATAATAGAGTTTTTTGCATTTCTTTAGTTATGAATATAAAGTCTTATTTAAATCAGGTCAGAGACAACTTACCTTATATACCAACATTTTGGAAAGATAGCAAGGGATAAAGAGGTTGAAGTTACTCAAAATAAAAAGAGAGAGAGTTTGTGAGTTTGAGTGCTTTTGCCTTTTGTCTGGCTTTTATGTTTACAAATACAGTAGAATCCGGTTATGGCGACTTTCAAGGGACCGACGATTTGACGTCGTTATAACCGGATCCTTCTGTATTACTGAATATCACGCATATTTTGTCTGTCAAGAACAAATGCAGAAGCAGATCTTTAAATATATTTTGTGGAAATAGTGAAATTATTAATATTTTTATAAATATATAATATAATAATATTTTGTTGTTAGTATTTTATTTGTAACAAATGTGTAACACCCTCTGTAGCCCATGATCAACAAGAATCAACAAGAACAAAAGAATAAATCAGATAAGTTCTCTCTGCTTGCAAGGCCCCCACCACACCAGCTGATGATGAGTCAGATAAGTCAGAGCAGCCAGCGCTTGTTCAACGAGCAGCAAGAGCAATATAATTCCCAAGTCGCTTTTCAGCCACACGCTTATTTATAATGCACTGCAAACAAAACTGCAATTGGACGGTCGAACATCTCACAGCGAAAAGGGTTGGTCACACTCGCTTCGCAGCGATCCCCGACTAATTGTGACAAAAAACTCTCTTCTCACTCCCACAAGAGTGCGAGAATGAGAAAACAAGTAATATTATATATAAATCATAAATCGCCTGTATAAAGGGGAATTGTATTTACAATGTATTTACGAAAAGAAAGACAACACTGAGTTATATAAAATATAAAATATGTTTATGGTAAATATTTGTCGCTAAATGAACGAACTTATAAATGCAATGCTTGGACATTTGGAAAAACATGGTTCAGACGGGGCGCCGCTTTCCCGCCCTCTAGTTTAACTAAACAACAACTATCCAACAAATGATGATTGAATGAATGAAATGTAATGACTAATGACTTATACTGGAACTATATATACTGATGAAACAAATGGAATAGTATCTCTTGAACTGAACGAGGAATATGAGTGCAGAGAATTAATGTCGACAAGATCAATTTGTGAACTGAGCGAACGAAGAAAACAACCAACCACCATAACAAGGTAAAACAAAATAAAAAATAAAAGAGTTTGAGATTGTGGTGCTTGTGAGATGGTGAGGCGTGCGCCCGCCTGCCCGCCTTGGAATGGGGTGGGGTGAACACCGATGATCGTCCATTTTTTTTCTTATTGCTTTACATAACTTTAATTTACTTCCATAATTTATATTTTATTTAGCTAATTATCCAATTTATAAAGAATCCATCATCTTATGGAAGTATCTCCTCATTAGGAGGCAGAATGTGAAGACGAAGAAGAAAAACAAAGATATAGATGATCGAAGGAAATGCTATAAATCAATTAATTATACAATTTTACAAGCAACTAGGAAACAGCAGATATCAAGAACTTAGTAAGCTCATAAACACACATTTACGCACACTCACACACTCACACACACATTGCCGAAAACAAATACATACACTCACAGCTACAGCTCTATGAAAAGCGAGCGGAAACAAACACTGAAAATGGATTTCCATTTAAGGCGGCATTTGGAGCACATTGTTTTTATTAAGTGTCGCATGATATACTTATGGATGCGCTGGTGTGTGTGTGTGTGTGTGTGTGTGTGACACGTCATATATATGTACATATGTATAAATATATGGCATGCTACAAAAATGTAGTAACCGCAAAATAATAAAGTCTTCACATTCAAACAAATTTAGATTTATTATATTTTAATTTATTATATTGAATTTAGTTAATATATTGAATTTAGTTAATATAATAAATAAATAATGTTAATAAAGAACGAAATATTTTTTTTTTTTTTTTGACTTTGATGTAAAAAGTTATATGTTACTTTTCCACATGTCCTTTGCCTGGTATTGACTTTATTTTAGTTTAGGCTGTTTGGTTTTTGTTCCTACATTTGGTATATACCAAAGGATGACAAGGATGCAGTTGGAATAAATGGAGTCAAGATAAAATATAAGGATAGATATCTTTATTATTCCGATGTTTACCTAAGTATCCCGTTATTCCGATTTAGTGTTCCGTTTTCTGCGTTCTTTTGCGGGAATAACAAATTCGCTTAGCGCTTCCTGCGTTGATTCAAAAAATTAATAATAAAAAATTCCCAAAAAAACAATTACACACACACTTAAACAATTAGATCGGAGGCTGTTTTGAAACCGTTCATAATTTGGGAATTATAAAGGTTTTTAAAGGGAATTGAAAGTAAAGAAAATTCTGATGTGTTTTGCAGGAATTTAAGTTTGCTATGATAACTCATTTGGGTCCTTAGTGAACGTGTGAACTCAACTATATATGTATATATATAACATATATACAATGCATCTCCACATACACACACACACACATATACAAATCTGTTGCTACGTATTGCCCCCTGGCTAAGGAGTTGAAGAGTTTGCTTGCAATTGTCTTGTGTTTGTTTCGATTGTCGCAAAAGCAGAGTCCCAAAAGACTTATATAATAGTTCATTTATATATGTATATATATATATATGTGTATATGCATGTGTATATGCATGTGTATTGCAAATATTTGTATAGTGTAATTTAGTTGTTGTACAAAGTGTATCCTGAATCGCACAGTTTGCTCAAGACTTTTCACAGCTTCAGTTTCAGTTTCAGTTTCAGTTTCGGTTTTCCGTAGGCGGCCTTTGCCAGTTGTGTATTTAAGGCTAAGTAAGCTCATCTTCAGGGGCGGTGTGTGGGGTGCACTTGGATGGGGATGAAAGGTAAGTCTCGCCTCATCATAAATTTATCAAAATATTTCCTAATTTTAATTTAAACTCATTTTATTTCATTCCATAAAATTAGCATATTGTTTGACCCCCTTTGGAGGGGCCTTTGGCTACGCCCCTGACAGCCCCTTTACGGTGAAAGCAACAATAATAATAGAAAGAAAAACAACAATAAGAAGAGGAGCAAATGCATATGTTGAAATACACTTAACTACATCAAGAACTTAACGCACAAACTTGAGCGTATTTATTTAAAGGCAACAAGCACTTTGCTTGCTTATCATTCGCACACCCACAGCCACACCCACACCCACACCCATACTCCTTCCCCTTCCCATTTCCATGCCTATGCCAATGTCCATGTCCGTGCCAATACCCCTGGCCATATCCATATCCATACCCATGTCCAAGCCCCTACCCATACCCATACCCATACCCATGCCCATACCCATGCCCATACCCATACCCTTACCCATACCCATATCCATACCCATACCCATACCTATACCCATACCCATACCCATACCCATACCCATACCCATACCCAAGCCTATAGCCATACCCAAGCCTATAGCCATACCCATACCCATACCCATGCACATTCCCACGTCTATGGCAATGCCCATGCCCATACCCAAGCTTATAGCCATGCTCTTACCCATGCCCAGACAATATCCAGACACCAGTCCCATACCCATGGCCCTGCCTATGCCACTTCCCATAACCATACCCATACCCATACCCATACCCCTGGCCATGTGCCCATATCCTTCTTCTTACCAATTCCCGAATGTAGAGTGGCATCCACAGATAGGAATGGAGATGACGATGGAGACGGGAACAGAGACGATGATGTAATGGGCATGGAGTTAGAGACGAAGGATGCTCCGGCCGTTGCAGCTACTTTGCTATTATTATGGCTATAAACTATTATTCTGGCAACTATCTGCCTGCTGTTGATATTTTTCTAAATTTAATTGCATTTCTGGTAGTTGGCAGGCTAACTGCCTGACAGGCTGGTTGACTGACTGACTAACTGACTGACTAACTGACTGACTGATGGACTAACTGACAGACAGACTGACTGCCTGACTGACTGACTGACTGCTTAGCTTTTACTTTGCCCATGCCTGGACAGGCTTACGGCGAGTATAGGCAGCAGCTGGAGAAGCAGTACGGAGGGGGGGTGGATGGTACAGCAGCAACAGGAGGACCAGAGGCAGCCGCAGGACCAGGAGTAGCAGCAGTAACGACAAGACAACTCAATTTGATGGCAAATCACATCATATGCTTTCCAAACACGTCCTTCCACAACGCAAAAATTTAAGTCACGAAAACAATTTTGTGAATTGTTGGCGGCCATTCGTCGTCATTGCTCCGGCTGTGTCTGTTCCAGGTTCCTGTGTCCTCGTTCCTCTTTCCTGGTTTCTGGTTCCTGGTTCCCGGTTCCCGGTTCCCATCTTGCCCCTCGGCCATTCAACTGCCTGTTCCTTGATCCCGTTTCCTTGACAAACAGTTTTGTATCTGTCGCAGTTCTTTAAGCAACCGGAAATGCCTTGAGTGGATTACAGGACTTTATTGTCCTGCCCCTTCCCGACTTCACGACTGCTCACTTTTCATTCCCTGCTTCTTCTTGCCCTCAGCTTCTTACTTTTTGTCCATTCGTCACTCCTCCACTGTCCCTCTTGTCGTTCGTTCTTCAATCAGCTCGTTATCCTTTTCTTCCTTCGAATATCCAAATAATGCAAAATTCGTAGCTTCATTCGGGCCAAATCCCCGAATCCCCGAATCCCCGAATCCCCGAATCTACTCTAACTACTAACTACTAACTACTAACTACTAACTACTAACTACTAACTACTAACTACTAACTACTAACTACTAACTACTAACTACTAACTACTAACTACTAACTACTAACTACTAACTACTAACTACTAACTACTAACTACTAACTACTAACTACTAACTACTAACTACTAACTACTAACTACTAACTACTAACTACTAACTACTAACTACTAACTACTAACTACTAACTACTAACTACTAACTACTAACTACTAACTACTAACTACTAACTACTAACTACTAACTACTAACTACTAACTACTAACTACTAACTACTAACTACTAACTACTAACTACTAACTACTAACTACTAACTACTAACTACTAACTACTAACTACTAACTACTAACTACTAACTACTAACTACTAACTACTAACTACTAACTACTAACTACTAACTACTAACTACTAACTACTAACTACTAACTACTAACTACTAACTACTAACTACTAACTACTAACTACTAACTACTAACTACTAACTACTAACTACTAACTACTAACTACTAACTACTAACTACTAACTACTAACTACTAACTACTAACTACTAACTACTAACTACTAACTACTAACTACTAACTACTAACTACTAACTACTAACTACTAACTACTAACTACTAACTACTATTGCAACTACTTGCAATGAGGTCCTTCCGATGGTTGAGCACCTTCTGGTATTCATTGATCTATGGATTCGCTTTGCATTATTTTTTACATCCTGACTTCCCTCGCATAATATAGACACTTAAATAGATAATTAATTACCGTTAGCTGCTGTTGGTGACGCCACACCTACCAATTAATTAAAGATCCTCAAGCGTTGCCATATCGGTCGGCGAGTGGAACCACGAAGTCACCGGTGGCAAAAGCAAGTTCACAGAGTGGATAACAGAGAAAAATAAAGGACAGCTGCCAAAAGGGGCGTTGCGTCGCCCATTTAAATGAAGGTCCAATCCGTAGGATGGAGGATGGAGAGTGCTGAATGAAGAGTGAAGAGTGCTATGGGGTGGTGTGGAGGGAGG
>JAWNNX010000022.1:100000-269445 GCA_035044505.1 Zaprionus lineosus
AAACAATTTATATGAAGCTTGAGATGTTTTGTCTTCCATCTGTTATTTTGGTCAATCTGATTTTAATTATATTTTTTACTTTATTATTATATTATTAATACTATATATTATTATTATTATATTTATATTATTATTATTATTATTATTATTATATTTTTTCATTATTAATTTGCTACTTTATTGTTTATTGCTTCATTTTAAATTATTTATCCGGAAAACTTCTCAAGTGATAAATAAAAATGTGACGATCATCAAGAACTCTCATCATTTTATTTATTTAACATTATTCTGAACTCAAAGGCCTTTATTATTATTAAGTAATATACATATAGTTTTATCACTTAAATTATTTAGTTAATTTTTAAATTAAAATTAAAAATTGTCCACATAATATATTTAAAATTTATTTAATTTCATTTCAACCAAAACTAAAATACTTTTACTCAAAAATAAGAAAATAAATAATTTAATTAATTAAAATTATTTAAAAAAAATAATATCAATTTTTTTACAGTCAAAGTAAAACATTTAAATATTTCTTAATTTATTTAAACCAAAACTAAAATACTTAAAGAAAGAATAAAAAATCGGTCAAAATCATTCGACATTTTCATGCGTATCTCATAGCTTGCGGGCGAGGTGTGTGTGTGTGGGTTGCGTGTGTGTGTGTGTGTATGTATCTGCGCTTTACTAAGTAACAGTTGAGTTAAATTCAATCTCAAGTGCAGCTCCTTATAAAGTATATTTTACTTATTAACTAATTAAATAACTTTATGCTTATTAATAGTTAGTATTCTCGGAATCCTTCTTCAAAAAGAGAGAGAGGGTCCAAAGAGAGTCTTTCTTTTTGTGTAAATTGCAATTATTTATTTTTATAAATAATTTATTATTAATATTAAATTATTGTAATTGTCACAATTTGGAGGAGCGAACCGCTGTCTCATTACTCCGTCTGCCTGTGACGAACCCCTTATGCTGTGAGACACGGGACCGCAGTGGTGAAATGTGATATACACTTCGACTTAAGCTCATTCATTAAATGTATTTACAGTCGAGTTAAAATATTTAAATAACTGTTAACTTCACTTTAACCAAAAATTATAAAAATACGGTCAACTTATTCCGGGAAAATCCCACCTTTCCCTAAATGAGCGTCCCACAGGTGCCGCCATATTATTTGTCCACCACAAATTAAATGGATTTTGGTTGTAGTTTTTATTTTTTTTGTCCGTCGATAGTCGATATATTATATATAATTTTCCTAATTAATTTTTCTAATGACTATGACTATGCTTATTAATTAATTACAGAGATCAGGCTTCATTTGACGAGGACAAGATGTTCAGGGATATTTTCCCAATTGTCACAATTAGTCGGGGCGAACCGCTGTCTGAGTTTGACTCTTGACTCGCCTGTGACCAACCCTTTCCACTGTGAGACGCAGGACCGCATTGGGATGGTGCGGTATACTTCCATATACGCTGAGTACTAATCTAACATTGATACCCAACACCAACGGACTATGAGTTTCCAGAAGCTTCAAGAGATTTGTCTTCCATCTTTAATGTCTATTAATACGTATGAAACTATTGGACTTAATGGCTTAGTGGATACGCCGTTGGTTAGAAGATCGGTGAGTTGAAGGTTCCATTACGGGTTATAAAGGTTCTTTCTTTGATTTTAATGTAACTGTTGTAGGGGATCTCCCATTATTTATTTTTTAACATTATTCTCAGCTCAAAAGCGAATATAATAGAGTTTTTTGCATTTCTTTAGTTATAAATAAAAAGTCTTATTTAAATCAGGTCAGAGACAACTTACCTTATATACCAACATTTTGGAAAGATAGCAAGGGATAGAGGTTGAAGTTACTCAAAATAAAAAGAGAGAGAGTTTGTGAGTTTGAGTGCTTTTGCCTTTTGTCTCGTTTCCGCACTTCTAAATGCTGAGCGACTGCTTGAGTAGCCGAAGTAGACGAAGTGAGTCATGTTTACAAATACAGTAGAATCCGGTTATAGCGACATTCAAGGGACCGACGATTTTACGTCGTTATAACCGGATTCTTCTGTATTACTGAATATCACGCATATTTTATCTGTCAAGAACAAATGCAGAAGCAGATCTTTAAATATATTTTGCGGAAATAGTGAAATTATTAATATTTTTATAAATATATAATATAATAATATTTTGTTGTTAGTATTTTATTTGTAACAAATGTGTAACACCCTCTAGTAGCCCATGATCAAGAAGAACAAAAGAATAAATCAGATAAGTTCTCTCTGCTTGCAAGGTCTCCACCACAGCTGATGATGAGTCAGATAAGTCAGAGCAGCCAGCGCTTGTTCAACGAGCAGCAAGAGCAATATAATTCCCAAGTCGCTTTTCAGCCACACGCTTATTTATAATGCACTGCACGCAAGGCTGCGATTGGACGGTCGAACATCTCACAGCGAAAAGGGTTGGTCACACTCGCTTCGCAGCGATCCCCGACTAATTGTGACAAAAAACTCTCTTCTCACTCCCACAAGAGTGCGAGAATGAGAAAACAAGTAATATTATATATAAATCATAAATCGCCTGTATAAAGGGGAATGTATTTACAATGTATTTACGAAAAGAAAGACAACACTGACTTATATAAAATATGTTTATGGTAAATATTTGTCGCTAAATGAACGAACGAACTTATAAATGCAATGCTTGGACATTTGGAAAAACATGGCTCCAGACGGGGCGCCGCTTTCTCCCGCCCCTCTAGTTTAACTAAACAACAACTATCCAACAAATGATGATTGAATGAATGAAATGTAATGACTAATGACTTATACTTGGAACTATATATACTGATGAAACAAATGGAATAGTATCTCTTGAACGAGGAAATATGAGTGCAGAGAATTAATGTCGACAAGATCAATTTGTACACTAAGCGAACGAAGAAAACAACCAACCATAACAAGGTAAAACAAAATAAAAAATAAAAGAGTTTGAGATTGTGGTGCTTGTGAGATGGTGAGGCGTGCGCCCGCCTTGGAATGGGGTGGAGTGAACACCGATGATCGTCCATTTTTTTTCTTATTGCTTTACATAACTTTAATTTACTTCCATAATTTATATTTTATTTAGCTAATTATCCAATTTATAAAGAATCCATCATCTTATGGAAGTATCTCCTCATTAGGAGGCAGAATACTCACAGACGAAGAAGAAGAACAAAGATATAGATGATCGAAGGAAATGCTATAAATCAATTATACAATTTTACAAGCAACTAGGAAGCAGCAGATATCAAGAACTTAGTAAGCACATAAACACACATTTACGCACACTCACACACTCACAGCTACAGCTCTATGAAAAGCGAGCGAAAACAAACACTGAAAATGGATTTCCATTTAAGGCGGCATGTTGAACACATTGTTTTTATTAAGTGTCGCATGATATACTTATGGATGCGCTGGTGTGTGTGTATGTGTGTGTGTGTGTGTGTGTGTGTGACACGTCATTCACATAAACACTTCGAGTGGCAACATGGCATGCAACTAATCCGCTACCCAAAAAATATGTCACAAGTGTGCATAAGCAGTCCCTTATAGAAGAAGGACATAGAACAGGGGTCAAGGGTCAACTTAGCAATCCCTCTGAAGCCAACAGACCATTAAGCAGCACCATGGACCAAATAAATTTAATAATGGCATATAAATTAATTAATTATTTCAAAAATAATAATAATAATGAAATACATTAAAATAATATTAAAGCACATATTTAAATAAATAAAAATAAAGTCCTTAAGACTTGTAACCGTATTTACAGACTTTTTTTAAGCCAAATTTTATATATAAATTCAAAAAATAATAAATAATCATATTATATGAATATGTATATGTATATAGATATATTGTTATACATATACATACACATACATGACAAGCCCAACAGAGCTTAAAGTAAAACCTATATTGTTCTTTGGACGACTCTTTTTCCCAGTATCCAAGCAAATTTTGACCACTGTACCTCAATGCAATAGTGAGACGGGCAAACATATCATCATCATAAAGACAAGCATCCAATGTATGGAAAGAAAAACAAAGGAAAAATTAAAATTACACTGAAAATAAATTTAGTTATTATTATAAAGAAATTAATTACCCGGATTTATAATATAAATAATAATAATATTATAAATTATGAAAGAATAAAAATCTTCAAAGTTTGTAATTTAAAATACAAATTATTATTTATTTTTTACATAATTATTTTAATACCCAATTAAAAATATGTTATAAATTTATTCAGAACTTAAAATATAATATGTCTTAAGATTTAATAAGAATAAATATTAACAAATTTTTTAAACAAATAAAAAACAGCCTGCAATTGACTTATGTTTTTATAATTTAACAAACAGGACCTTCTAGAGTGCATCCTTTGAAATCTGTATCTTTTTAAATGCAACAATTTTATTCAGCGCCTTTAATTTAAATAAATGACATGCAAATTTTAAATTTTTATAAATAATAGATATATATGTATATTTATTTAATTTTAAAAAAATCATAGACCAATTATAATTATAGACAACAAAAAACAAATACATAAAAAATAAGAAATAAAAAAACTAATAAAATAATAAAAAAAAATAAATATTTCGGATTATTTAAATTTTTTGTATGTATTTCTCTCAGTGTGGCAAATGATGCTGCGCGAATGCGAAAACATGTGGGTTAAACAGATGGGGAGGGAGGGAGGGAGGGTGCCACATAATGCGCGCTAAATACATAGTTTGAAAATAGTTGTGAGTCCTTTCATCAAGAGCAAACTGTCGTCTGGCCCTGGTCCATCACTTACCTCCTAGTGCTTCTAGTGCTCATACCTCCTCGCACCTCGCACCTCGCACCTCGCATCTACAGCCTGCCTGTCTTCCTTGTTCTCTCTCCTTGCTGCTCTCCGCTTGCCAAACCACGCACATACCATCCCATCCATGGAAAAACCAAAGCCCAGCCCTACTTCATTTCCGCAAGCAGACAAAAACCCATGGGAACTCGACGCTGGCTTTACAGAAATCATGAGGTGGAGCTGACGGGGGTGGGGAGGCGGGTAAGGGGAAGGGGAAATACGGGTAGCATTTGCTGTCACTTCGGTTTTTGCTTCATTTTTGATATTCGTATGACCTTTTTTGGCATATTTTCAGTAACATTTTGTCAGTGGCGTAACTGCCATTGCCGAGCATTTTCAACGGCAGTAGGAAAACCAACGTCGATTACGAGGGTACGAGGTCTTCTCTCTACCCCAAACCATCAACTATCACCATCACCCATGGCAGTGTCTTCTTACTGAGGACCTGACCCTGGCTCTGCTCTAGCGCTGATAAATAAAAGGCGACTTCAGTCCATATGGACAGACTGCATTTACCACACTCACACACACACACTTTTATATGTGTGTATGTAAAGCTTCTATTATCAGGCATCACTTTGTGTGTTTATGTGTTTGTGTGTTTATGTGTTTGTGTGTTTGTGTGTGAATGGATGTCGAAATGAATGTTGCAACTAAATGAATATGTTGAAATTAGTAGAAAAAAGGGAAAATTTCCAAAGACACAAAAATGAAGAGCGCTTAAAACTCGTCCCACAGATACCCTAGAGAAAGGCTACCTATATAGAATATAGAATATAAGAATATAATTAATCAGCGAGTAAAAAAATAATTTATATAAAATATAAAACTGTAGCAATGTGAAAAACAAAAGAACTATTCAAATTTCCACACACTTTTCACGGCAAGCAGGACCTTCGCTCCTTGCGACATTTTCTCGACTGAAAAAAAGTCAAGTCTTTGCAATGGAAATGCATCTTTGCTCGGTTTTAACTTCCGTTTCCGTTTGAATTCTGTGAGCTTGTGAATATCCCGTTATCTGCATCAGTTGTTGGCCTAAATATGCATAATTATTGAGTCTTTGATTGCTTTGGATTAAGTGAGATGTTTGCATATTTTGATTAAATTTACATACAATTTGCTAAGCTTCAAAATCTTAAAGTTATATTTTGCGACAATAAAAGCCAATGGCACTCGCGCGCTCTCTTTCACTCGCACTCGCACTCGCACTGGCATTCACTTTATTCTTCATCATCTTCTCTTTTCTCATATATCGCTTTCTCTTTCTTACCCTTATTGGCAGCGCATATATAAATATTATCGCATTATTCGGACATCTGCGAAACGGGGCAGGGCTGCGGGTGACGCATTCAAGCGAACGCATATCTATCATTAATATCGCTGCAGTCAGCTGCTGTTTTGCTTAAAAAAGAATAAAAAAAAAAAAAAAAAAAGTTCCTATATAATAGAGTATATATACACACAAACATGTATGCATGTATGTGTATGTGCATGCAAATACACACATACACGCATACAGGCATACATATGAGCAGCCATGAATGCCAATGTACACACGAACACGAACACGAACACGCAGACACATACACATGCAGATCGCTGGTATTGTGTGGCCTCCTCTCTAGCTCAGAGCTCGCTGAGGTTTACTGCAATGGCAGCAGCAGCAGCAGCGGCAGCGGCAGCGGCAGCAGCAGCAGCAGCAGCGCCACTGACTGCTGAACTACTGCCAACTGCAATTAATCATTTTTCTATCATTTTCAGATTTTTTATACATACACACAGCCGGTGCCACAGTTTCTGCATGTGTATGTGTGCATGTGTTACACACAAATGCATATACATATGCCTCATAAGTTATGATTTTTTTTTTTTCAATTTTCAATTGCGGATATTTTTTATCCGCGCTTAAATATGCTTCCCCAGCCTCTTGCAACTTGCAGTTAAGTGTCCTTCCATAGGCTTGCCCTAAGGCGGATTTGATAAATGCTGAATCAGTTTAATACAAAACAGGATAAAACTGTTAAACAAAATATTCTTACTTATATGTTACTGTAATAATAAATATGTAGATATAATATAAATAAATAAATAAATATAATTTTTAAAATTATTAAAATAAATTTAAAATTAGCAAAGTATTTAAATTCGAGCCATAAATAGTTTTTATTTAAATTCAATAACATTTTAATCAGTAAATTACATAGATATATATTTTATATTAATATTAATATTATAATAATTATTATTCTTATATTTATTTCAGTATTATAATAATTATTAATTTTATAATAATTATTATTACATAACAAATTAAATCCAAATAAAAATATTATAAAAAAAATGGCTGCAAATTAACAGTTAGTAAACTCCTGTTAATATCCTACTAAGGACCTCATATAAAATGCCGAGTGGAATAGTGTAAGACTTGAGCTGCATCCCTGGCATCCAAAGCGATTTCTAATCGTGCGTCTACTTAGATTAGGTCAATTGGATTCTGTTGGGAGCACTCGATGGATGCAGTCAAGGCAAAAAATCTTGTACTTTGCATACGTATAAGTAACACGTATACGTATGCGTGTGTGTAAGTGAAAATACAGGCATACATATATAAATATATATATGTATGCATATATATATATATATGTACAAATTCGTGTGTGTGTGTGTGCTCGTATCTGGTCAGAAAGTCAAAGGAGAAAACTTTTTGATGACCATTGATGGTGATACGTCCGGCGTGGAACTTCGAGGTAAACGCTGGGGATACGAAACGTGTATGTGGGTGCTGGCTGTGCGTATGTGTGTGTGTGTGTGTGTGTGTGCATGTGTATGCGAATGTGTGTGTGTGTGTGTGTGTTCCTGTACAGATACCCACTACCGGCCAACAAAACTGCTAACAAGCTGCTAGCTACCAACGTTGACATCCCCATGGAGCATTTGGTCGGCTCGGTTAGGTTTAAGTGTTTTATGAACTTGTTTCAATGAAGTCATACAAAGTGCGTGTGCGTACGTAGAACACGGACAAACAGACACACACACACACACACACATGCATATATGTATAAATAGATACGTATGCATATGTATATACTTGCAGGTGACATGTGGCAACAGAAGCCATGTCTACGCTTAACCTGACCTGGTCGTGGTCTAACTCGACCCGTTCATGTCTGGGGCATTGAAGCTTTTAATTTGATTTTCGTTCAAGTGCGGTTTTCCGTACCCTTCTATAGTTCTATCTATATCTGTAGGTATGTCTGTGGGTATGGCTATGTGGATGTGTGTGCGTGTGTGTGTGTGGGTATGCACAAAATGTACACATGTATGTTTGTTTGTTTGTTTGTACATCCAATGGAAGTTCCGAACTCTATTCCATGCTTTGTTAGTTGCATTAAACTTGAGCTGCTCCTCTCCAGCCGCACGTTGCGCTCTAATGAGCGATCCGACATTGAATATATCTTAATTAAAGCCAGTCGACGGATCTGCCTAAATTAAAGAAGTGCCCCCAACCAATGGGGAGCCTCTATAGAACCCCAAATAGTCTTCAATTTATTCCCAAGCAATCAGAACTTTGACACATTGCCATCTTGACAATTTGTCAATTGTATCGAAGGATATAAGGATATAAATGGCACCTTTGCCAGAAAATGTAATCAGATAAATTCCAAGCAAGCCTTGATCCACCCTGCACTTAAGCCATTAATATCACGACTCCCAAATACTTTGGCAGGATTTTAGACCGCCGCCTCACTTGGAGAGACCACATCTTGATTAAGGGAAAGCAAGCTCAAGCGATTCTACTGGCTTGCAGGAGATCTTGCCTCCCTCTCAGCACGAAACTCCTTATATATAAAGCTATAATCAAGCCCATACGGACTTATAGAGTCCACCTTTGGGGTACTGCGTGTCCTAGTAACCGTCGGCAAATTCAGAAAATGCAGAACAAAGTCCTGCGCATTATTAGAAGCAATGAACACATCAAAAGGCTCCACGAGCACTCTAACAACCTAGCTCTTAATCTTCTGGACAACAGCAGCTCCTCCAGAAGACTTCAGAGGACCCACCCACTCGACCTTCCATGGGAATAAGTTCTCCCACTTAACACTAAAATAAATTACCTCATTGTCAATGTCAACCCATGAAATTTAATTATTGTCCTGCGGACAGATCTTAAGTAAAATGCTCATATGCTATTAAAAAAAAAAAAAAAAAAAAAAAAATATCCTATTAAAATTAATATCCTATCGGATTTTATTTAAACCAAAAATTATAGAGCTTCTTTTTCCACTATAATTTTTTATATTCTTTTAAAAAGTATTTTAATTTTCTAAATTATTTAAAAATAAATAGGTTTTTTTTTGTAACTAATTCTATTAATTCTAATTGGATTTAAATAAATTAAATTTTTACATACTTAAACTTAAAAAAAAAAAACAAATCAAGCCAAACCATTTTTTAGCAGATTTAATTAAATAAAAAATACTTTCAGTCGTTAGTTTAAAATATAAAAATTTAGATTTAAAATCAAGAAATAAAATTTAATATTATAATAAAATAAAATAATATTATAATAAAATTTAAGATTTCGAAAATAAACAACTTTAGTTTCTGATTTGTTTAATTTATATTTTAATACTTAGCTTTGAAAAATATTTCGATAAGTCATTTAAATTATACAAAATTATATTTAAAATATATAAAATATATATATATATATAAAAAGTGTTTATTATATTAAAACATCATAAATTTTGTAGTAAAAGAAAAATAATATTTTTTAATTTATTTTAGTTGTAATCTTTGATATGTTAAAAAATTAACTTTTATTTATAAATTTATTCCCAATCTGTGCTTGTTTTGAATAAAATAAAAAATATTTTTTTTAAATTAAAAAAAATTTTAAATAAAAATATTTTTTTTTTAATTTAAAAAAAATTTTAAATAAAAATATTTCTTTAAAACTGTAAAAAGTAAAATGCAGATTAGTTTATCTTGTTTTGAATAAATTTATTTAAAATAAAAATTCTGCGTACTTGATTTTTAGAAACTTAAAATATTTTAATATTTAAATATTAAAAAATGCAACAAAATGTTGCATGCTGCATACGAGAAAAATTAAGCAGGCGAATTTAACATGGCTCACTTTGTGCAACCAATGGATACCCTCAGCAGCTCTGCTTTTCCATTGTGACCCTACCCCTCATAGGGAAGGACAAGCAAGTGACCCGAACTGTCAGAAAAAACTATATGAGGGCGAAACTCCTCTCGAGTGGCAAAATGGGACAAGACACTGAGCACAGGAGCAGTAGCAGAAGCAGGAGCAGAAGCAGTAGCAGAAGCAGGAACAGTAGCAGAAGCAGTAGCAGAAGCAGTAGCAGAAGCTGGAGCAGAAGCAGAAGCAGAAGCTGGAGCAGAAGCTGGAGCAGAAGCAGGAGCAGAAATTTTTATAAATTTCAAACCATTTGCAAAGTTGTGCCACATGCGGTTGGCACGTAAGGTGTCAGCCAAGCACCTTGCATTGCTCTGGGAATTGGACAGCCGCAGCCACAGAGCAGTTAAAAGCCCGCATCTGCGGTTAGAGGCCGCCGGACAAGGTCTAAAGTACATCAACAATGGCGGACAGCATATCCATGGCAGCTGCCAATCTGTCCATTCAGGTTGTCCGTGCAATGATATTATAGCAAAGGGGAAAAACAACTAATAAAATAGAAGCTTCTTTTGTGCGATGTTGGAAACGCAAGTGGAAGCGCATTTTGAAAGTATTCACTGATTGTAGGCAGCTCCAAAAACCAAACGTTCATTACCAGCGCATTGAATGCAGTTAATACCATGCGCATTCACCACCGAAGGTTTGTTCAATAAACAATGAGACCTGCTCCAATATATATGGCGTATGAACTTCCAAAAAAAACCAGACCGAACAGCAATCGGTATACATCTCAATTTCAGATTACTTTGGACTTTGGAATCAAATATTTAAGGACCATATATTGAGGAACACGGCGGAACTCGATATTAACCACCGATTAGAACCTTAAGCTAATGTTCAGGCACGGGAAACCTGAGCCACTGATGAAAAGGCGTTCCAGTCTAAAGTTGAAAATCCCAAAACGTGGCTAGTTTCACTCCAGTGCGCATCAATCCCATCGAAGGACGGAACGGAACTAAAAGTACTTCCATTATTTCAGAGCTTTAGATAGTCGTCTGCGTTGCTGTGGATTTAAATGGGTGGAGACGTTGCTGGGATAATATTCGATGTAATAAGTTTACTAATTTCAATAAAAAAATATTTATTTTCCTAAATTAAGTCCCAGTATTTGGTGACTACATCATTTTTCGGCAGAGCAAAATTTGTTGGTCGCTCATAGCCGAGCGTAAAGTGTTTAACCTCATTCTTGACTTCATCGTCGAATATCTAGAATTATAATTAAAGGATTATCATTTCATAATTATTATCTACTCCATTTGCACTCACATCAGATTCTTTCATTTCCAAGAGCGGAGCAAGATCGAACTCCGTCATTGGTAGACTCTTTGATATAAAACGTGCAGCGTTGGCAACTTCAGGAACTCCATGTTTCTGCAATAACAACATTTCCCACAGCGAGCTACCCAGCGCACCGGATTTGACGGGGTCCAACTCCGTGTCGTCGTACGGATCTGTCACTTCCACAGCTAATAATAAATATTTTAATATAATGTTATAAAAAAATCTTATTAATTGCTTACCACTTGACGCGGCCGAGGCACAAATCAGACGCTGCAAACCTGTGTGCCGCATCAATAGGTTGCACACAAAACGTATCATAATAATGGCATCTTCTGTAGAGCTCTTAAGTGCGAGTCTGGCCAATCGTTTTACAAAGGCGGCCACCAGATTTTCCGGCAAATGTGTTGATGTTAGAAATATGTCCGCTAGATAAAACAAACGGGCTTTGTATTTATTGAAGAACATCCGAGGATAGAACATGTTGTATAGCTTCTGGTATACATCTGGATAGGTAATATTCTGTTTCTGCATCAATGTAAAGATACCTTGCAGTGCAAGCAGAGCAATAGGTCCATCTATGATCATTTAAAATATATAAAAAATATTAGAAAATTTTTGAATTCAAATTTTATCTATGATACTTACCAAATTGGTGAAGGGAATCCATTAGAAAATCCGTTAACAGTATGGGATCTTCCAAGTGTGGCAATATGCGTTCCAAGAGCACAACAAGCACTTGTCGATGTACTTTCTCATCTAGTCCACTGCTGGATTCAATGATTCCTTTCCAAACAATATTTAATAGCTTACGTGTTTGATCGTAATCGAAGTTTAGATTTTCTTGTGATCCTACACCAATGTGGTACTGCTCAGCACTGAGAACATTCTTTCCCAGATCCAGTAGATTTATGATGGCCAAATAATTGATTGCCAAATTTGGAGAGTCGACATAGCTACTTGGCGCTACAATTGGCAACAGTTGATAAACCTTTTGCAACACATCCAAGCAACGGCAATATTGTTCAAAGGCGGCCAATGCAACAGGTGGCGAAGTCTCCGAGTTAACAAGAGCCTCAAGTATGCTTTGTAAGCGGCGGATGGGCCACGCTTTGTTGTTGCTGTATTTAGCTTCTGCTAGTATAAGTTGCATGCAAACTTTAATAGCAACACTAGATTCTTCTTTGGACGAACCGCCCAGCCGAATTATTAACAATGACCATGCTTCATCGTAAAGTGTATGACATTTATTCTTGGGGTTGCTAGGCTTTGCTTTAGATTTTGCTTTCGACTGTTTCTTATCCTCTTCAGGTGTAAATATGCATTTACGTTTCAACAGGTTTTTGAATATTACTTCCAATACGTGCATCACTCCAATGGTTTTCGTTTCCGAGTCTTTCTATAATGCAAATTTCTTTTAAATTGAAATTCAAATTAACCCCTCAAACACTTACCAACAGGTAAACAATCTCCTGAAGCACCTTTGTATCAACATTGCTAGCATTCAAAAATGCATTAGCCTTTTGATGTAACTCAGGCGGCACATTTGGGCGTTTTGTAGATACTTCTTCCTCTTTTAAAGAAGCTGATTTTTTGGCAACAGCAGTATTTTTCATTGCTCTGCCAGAATCTAGCTATTATAACTATTTACAATACAAAATAAAACGTGCGGCGTGCAGCCAAAGAGCTGTCAACTTACTTAATTACTATCCACGAGTGTGGCAAATTTAGTACATTTTTCTTATGGCTAGCACATGTGTATATGTGTGTATGAGGAGAGGCATGCGACTTTATTTATATTCAACTAAAGTTACAGATTTATGCTCAAGAAATAATCAGCATGAATGCTAGCACAGATTTTAAGCCCGTTCTAACACGTGCTGCACTTTTAATGAAGAAAACTGAAAGCACCTCGCATTTCTCAGCTCTAGTATTTGAAGAGCCCAAAGCAGCAGCCAAAACAACCAAGGAAACCAAATCATCGACAACTACTGGAAAAGACAATGCTAAGGAGAACAAAGTTATTGACAATGAATTTGATATTAAGAAGGCACGCAATGAAATCTTAAACTTTGCCATTGACAACCATCGGAACCTGAAGGGCAAGAAGCGTATGGAAACGTTTCGAGCAGTACAGCTTGGCGCCAAGGCTCCAAAAAAGCCATATAAGAACTACAAGGATCTTTTAGCAGAACGTAAACGTTTAAAGGATATTCGGGAAGATCGTAAAAAGTTTCATCAATTGGGCAAAACTCAAACTGGTGCAGCAAGTGTCAAGTGTAACAGCAAAACAAAAAGGGAGCGCTTACAGAAGAAACGAGCGCCGGTTGCTAATATAAGTCAACACTATGGAAATGCGCAGCCAAAGTTTAAAAAGCGAAAATAAATCAATTACATATTCTGCTAAATAATTGTATATATTGTGTTTCGTTTTTTTTTTTATGTTGTAAACAAAATTTTTGTATGTATGCTCACATACACATTTTAAGTTAATTAATTGACAGTCCCATAAATAAGTGAAAAGTGCTGCCAACCTTTTTTATATCATATGTTTTTATTCATTTTTTTTTTTTTTTTTGCATATGGTACTAAGTCAGTCGTGCGATTACGTGAATTTTGATTAGAAGAATATTTGACTTTAATTGGTATTAAAATGAACGCATCTCGCAGCACACTCAAACAACTTCTAAGACGTGGTTACAGCCAAACATCTAAGAGTGCAGCAGCAAATCAACCAGCAGCTGGAAGCAGGAGCTCCTCTGCTCCCGCCAGCAATGTCACTGGTCTCAGCACTGCTTGTGTGAAGAATGTATCGGCACCAGTTGGACCTGGCGCATCGGCAACTAGCGGCTACAAAGTTCCAGAATACTTTTGTTTTAATCGGTTCTCATTTGCTGAAGCTGAGGTGGAAATGGCCAAATACCGTTGCCCACAACCGTCTGCACTGAAGAAGTAGAATCAAAACAAATATAATTAAAGTGCAACCAATTAGAAAGCAAAATGTAATGTATAAAATACTTATGTACAATAAACGATAAACTGAAAACAATATAATCATTTTACTTAAAATTATTAATATACATATATATTTATGTGTATATACATACATAAAAAAAATATATATACATATACAGTGGTGTTCATGAAAATAGTAGTGCCTTTCAGTTCAAAATATTGTTTAAAAAAACTAATAGACAGAAAGCCATATATTCAAAAGTTTTTAAGTTAAAATATTATTTTATATATTTGTTTTATTATTCACAGTGTTTTCATTTATAAAGCTTGATTACTTATCGTCCAAGGACGCAAATATAAGAAAATATAAAATATTTGCTGTTCATTAATCTAATAGTAACTTTAATAATAAGAAAAAAAATCTATAACTTTTTTTTCGATTAATTTTTTTATTCTATATGTTTAAGGAAACCTAAACCCTTATTTTTTATAACTGCACTACAGCGGCGTGGCATGGAGTCTATAAGGTCCTGGCAACGCTTTATGGGAATATTTGACCATGCCTCCTGGACTACACGCCAAAGTTCTGCTTTGGTTACAGGATTAGAGGCTGCCACAACGCGTTTTACATCTCCCCATAAATTTTCTATCGGGTTAAGGTCCGGAGACCGAGCTGGCCATCGCATCACGTCAATCTTTTCTGACGCAAACCAATCTTTAGCCAGCTTACTGGTATGCTTTGCGTCATCATCCTGTTGAAATTTCCAGGTTAATGGCATGTCCCAACTGGCATATGGCAACATTATGTTTTTTAATATGTCAACATAGACATTTGAGTCCATGGCACCTTCTATCATGTGAATTGGGCCTACGCCAGTATATGAAAAACAAGCCCAAATCATGATGCTGGGTATGAATTCAGTATTTGGGGAACATTGTACATACTCCCAAGATCCAGTGCTACCAAATAACTTAAATTCGCATTCATTTGTCCAGAGTATGTTACGCCACTTCTCCAAGGGCCACTTCAAATGATATTTTGCAAATATGAGCCGTGTTTCCAACTGCTTCTTGGTCAACATCGGTTCCTTTCGACGACTTCTGGCATATAATTTTTGCTCCAATAATCGATTAGAAACTGTGTGATGACTTACTGATAAATTTAATTCAGTTTTAATATATTTAGAGGTGGCAAAAGGGAAAATTTTGCTAAGGCGCACGATGCGTCTGTCTTCCAAAGCGGTCGTTATACGTTTCCTGCCTCGAGATTCTAGCTTATTTTCAAAATTAATGGCATTGAATATCGTGGTAGGTGAACATCCAATAAGTTCTTCTATTTCTTTGTATGTTTTTCCTTGTTTTCTGAGTCTTACTATCAGTTCTCTTTTTTCTGCGGAGCAATGCTTTCCTCTACCCACTAAAAATCAAATTATGTTGCAAATTCAACTAATAAAATTCATGAAAATATTTAATATTACATTGAACTTACTAATTATGCTTTGTTTTATATAAATTACTTGTTACATCTTTTTCACCGAGTTCTTTTCCTGTCAGCAAGCGAAGCACTATTTTTTTTATAATGTTGTACTACTATTTTCATGAACACCACTGTATATACAACTGTACACAATTGTATGGAAATATATGTATGCTTGTAGATATGGTAAGCAAATGAAACAGGAAAGGTGCTGATTATAAGACACTCTGTATATATGTATTTGCCTTATATGTTCGAAAAAAAATATTTATAAATATCATCAAGTCTTCGAAAACTGTTGAGACTGTTATTTCAAAAAAAATGTAGGTATTTCTTTTACTTTGATAAGATATAATGGTATGTGTATTAAAACAATATTTCCAATCACTCTAAATATATAGGGTATACGAAACATGCTAACCTGTTGACCAAAAATAGACAGCGCAGATTATAATAAAAGTTGGCAGCTCCAACAATTTTTGCGCTCAAATTCTCTCCTGTTTTTCTTACTATTTCTCTTCACAATTTCATGGCGAGTGGCAGTGCTGGCTGGTCTTGTTAATCGACATCGAAAATATTGAGCGCGGGAAGTGATATTTTCAGAGTTTTACAGCAAATTTGTCGTTGCAAAAAACAAAATAAAGTAAAATAAATATTCTATAATATATGTGTTGCAAACTTTTTGTCTTAATCAACAAAAAAAACGAACAAAAATAAGGAAACTATCAGTTGTTGCAAGGCGCAAGCCACGGGGTAGCAGCTCTGTTTGTGCGTGTATGTGTGGTACAGTTGGGTAGAAAAAACAGTGCTGGCCTGGCAGCGCCGCACAATCTTATGAGTTTCATATTGAGAAAAAGTATTGCACAGCAAACGATGGAATCTCTACAAAACAAAACAAAGTGACATTATTTTTTTTTCTGGTTGCAAACAACTGCAAGAATGTAAATAATTAATCTGCAAATTAGTGTAAAATAAAATGAAGTGTTGCCAATTTGTTGGTATTATTCATAAACAGGGACGTCTTGTTAAATACAATCGCAATCGAATGCAGTGCAGTGAAAGTGTGCGAAAAAGCAACCGAAACAAAAATCATAAAATCGTTTATGAAAAGAAAAACTGAAAAATGTAAAGCCATTAAAATGTAAGTGTATAAAGTGTGATTAAAAGCAAAAAAAGTAATAAAAATTTAACATTATTGTGACAGATTTAAATATGCGATACGTTTATTGCATATGTGTGTAGTTATATATTAATATAAGATATATGTATGCTTAAGTACACACGACTGGCGCGCAAACATCAGCGTAGTTGCTAATAGAACACCAAAAATGACAAAAATGGGCGCCAGAGTTGTCGCGCTAGCTAGACAGTGAGGAGCGCGTGATGCATAACTTTATCACAAATGCATACGATGTTTTTTATATTCTTATTATAATCAATTTTAATGCAAATAAAAAAAGTTTTTATGAAATGTATTATTGTCCTAAATTAATATCTTTTGAATCTAATAGGAAAAATTTATGAAATTCATTGTCAAGCATTCAAATTGAATTTATAATAGTATATAAATAACTCAGTACTATGAATTCGCGAAGTTTCGAAACGTCATCTCTAATTAGGATTGCCTGTGTTGCCACTGTGTTGAAATTGCATTTTTGTTTTGTATTTTTGTCAAATATTTTGCTAAAGTTCTTAATATTCTATACCAATTTCAGTGACCTATGAAAAATGCGAGCTGGAAAAAAAACGGCAGTTGAGACAGGAAAGACTCGACCGTGCATAGTATACGTAAAAAATCTGAAGGAATCTGAGACAACAGACATTATCAATTCGGCGGCATCCGGTAAACAATCCAAAATATTGCGCACCGCCGCAGTTAAAGGCCCAACCAGACGCACACAAGCGGATAAGGAAAAAGAAGTGGAACGTGAACGTGAAAAACCACGGGAGACGCGCACCACACGTCGTGCTGCATCAATTGCCCACATTGTATTGGTTGATAAACGTCAAACAGCCGTTGTACGAAAGACTCCGGTAGCTGGACGCGGTCGTCCTGCGAAGGCTGTAACAACTGCAGCATCAAGTGAAGCAGCAAAAGAAGTAACGACAACTACAACCACAGCTACAGTCACATCAAAAACATCAACTGCACATAATACATCAACAGCATTAACCACATCCACATCACAATCATCAACAACATCACCACCTTCAACGCAATCTAAAGAAGTCGCAACGCCAACAAATAAAAAACCAATCACAGCGTCTTCGGTACCCGTTCCGAAGACGACCACACCACCCAATAAGCGACGTGAGGTGGGAAAGAGTATTGAAACAGAATCCAAGGCAAAAATGTATAAATTGTCTAAAGTTGCCGTTACGCCGCCGCCAACGATTGCTGCAAGTCGTTCGCGTCGGTCCATCAAACCGAATCCAAAATATGCCGGCGATGACATGGTCACACCAAAGTATATGGCGTCCTTGGGCAGTGATGGTACTAGCAAACGTGTTGGTAAACATATATTTGACGACGACGAATTGGAAGAGGATATACATGACTTTATTGAGGAAGACAATGATGATGAGCTCAATGATGCTGCATTTAATCCACAGCTACATAAGTCTGATAACGATGATGATAACAGTGAAGTAGAATTTGAAGTACAATTGCAGCGTGAAAAGGTGCCAGTAAAGCGTGGACGTGGACGTCCGCCAAAAAATCCCCAAGCAATTGCCGCACAACAGAACGCACAAGCCCAGGCTGCTCGTGCCCAAGCTCAAGCTACCCGTGGGGGTATGTTACAACAGTTTCGTCGCAATATGACTGGTATGACGCGCAGCAATATGACATCCACCTCTGTTGGTGTTAGTAATAAACGTAGAGCGGAAGATAATGTGGATGGGACGTCTGCTCGAAAGCGTCTGGCCACTGAAGCTGTCAGCGGTGCTGGTCGAACGCCGCCGGTAATTAATGGCACCACTTCAGTGGCTAAATCAATGGTAGTTGGCATGTCTGGCCAGGGCAGAGGAGGAAAGGTCGTTATGGGCAATAGCAACAATAATATGCGTTTGGTGCAAGCAGCAAACGCCAAGCAGCGACAGGCAGCCAACTTTAAGGCGGGTGCCCCAGCACCTGCAACGCGTAACGCCGTTGGTTCTGTTCGACAAATTAGCTCGTCAGACAGTGGATTAAAGGTTCAGAAGGCATCAGCAGCCGGCGGAGCGGGAGCTGCAAAATCGACGGAAAACGATGATGTGCCCACATTTACAATTGTAAATATTGATGACATTATTAATCAGGACGATGTGCTGATAACGCGCTCCAATCCCCTTGTGAACAGCAGCAACAAAACTAAGAAACTGTCTTCGACTCGTAGCAACAACACAAACAATAACAATAATAATAGCACACGAACGAATCAATCCTCATCCTCGCCCACATCTACATCATCAGCCAGCACTACTCCAAACAGTCATTTAAGCCAAACTCAAGCAAATAAACGGCTTAAGTTAGGAGCAACAACAACCAAACAGCCAATGGCAGTTAATCATGGCAAGCAAACGTCGCTCGTCGTTATAAGTCAATCAAAGCCACGTCCACGTATATTAAATGCTGAGATGGGTAAGAAAACGAAACCTATGATGAAACCGCTAATGAGCATGGGCAAGGAGCTGTGCCCAAGTACCGATGGCGTCGATACTGAGGAAGAGGATATGCCCCAAGAGGTGCAAGATGATGACGTAATTATATCACCACCACAAACAGCTGCAGCTACTCAGCAGCGTGTGGTTCGTCGTGTTCAACCAGACAATGCGAAGTGGCCAGCCTCAAAGTGGCCAGTACGGCGAAATGTCCTTGCGACGACTGCCAGCAATAATCAAAGACAACAGCAGGTGAGTGCTGGATCTGGACGAAAATTAACAAAGCTTCTGGGAGAGAATAGTGATGATGATGTATTTAAGAAGCCAACAAGTCCATCAACTTCAATGATACATCAACGTCGGTCCAAGGAGAACGCTGTAGAGGATGAAGAATCGACAACGGTGGATGCACCCGTAGCCGAAACTGAAGTTGAGGGAAAACAATTAAAATATTTCCCACCAGAGACAACAACATACTGTGAGGAAGATGGACGTATAGTTAAGAAGATCACATGCTATGAGACTTGGCATGTGATTTGCTCGCCCAAAGAGAATTCAAACAAGACACGTCTGCAACGCACCTGCCTTGAATTGCCACTGGTTAAACTGGCCAATGTGGCAGCACGGATTAAGTTGCCATCAAGTAAATGGACCAGCAAGGTGACCTTATATAAGGTTTCCCCATCGCTTATGCAACGTCAAACAATGACCATATTCACTGGTGATCTTAAGGCTTACAACATACCGGAAGAGGAGCGACACAAATATCAGCCATCCTGTGTCCTCTTTCGTCGAACTGTTCTCGATCGGAGCAAGTGCCGTGTGCCCTTTGATCGTGCCATCATCTTTAAGAACAAATGTTTTTATGCAAACATTGACGGCAAGCACGTCAACCTTCTGGGCGCACCCGAGGTAGTCAGCTCTGTAAAGGATGTAGAAATACTTATAGATGTTGTGGACTCGCTGAGCCTTTCAAGCGACTTAGTTGAATTAGTAACATCCAAGTAGGCAGCCACCCAACTGCAATCCTTGTATTGTTTGCTCCAATTTATATAACAACTTGTGTCGCAGCTTTAAATGCTCCTAAGTTTGGTATGTGTCGACAAATATATATATATATTTATATATATATATATATATATAAATATATATGTATATAAATAATAATATTTATATTTATGGCGAAGTTGTATCCAAAGGACTTTTGAGCAAGCTGTATGCACCACATATTTAAGAAATTATACAAAAAGAATACTTCTATATATATTAATATATATATATTTTTTTATATATATTAATATGTATATATTTTTTTTATATATATTTGTATATATATATATGTGTACATATATATATATATATATTTATATTTGCAGTTATATAAAATATATATATATATAAATATGTATATATATATACGTTTATGTATATATTTTGAAACATAAACAGCGGTCATTTTTTTGTATTCGATTTAAGTTAAGCGTAATAGTAATTTTAGCTGTTCGTTATTTTTACATACATAATAATAGAATAAAAACAAAATCAGAAACAAAAATTTTTAACTCTCCAAAGGAGTTGTTCAAGACAAACTTCACGAAATACAATATACCCAAGGTCCAAAACAAGCACCTTTTATTTTCCTTACACATAAAACAAGTATATATGTATACAATATATATGTGTATATATATATATATATAAATATATATGTATATATATATATATATAAAAATATATATATATCTTACTTAGCGCAAGTTGTTTATAAATATTAAAAACAGGACGTCAATTGCTGCATGGACGTACGACTTTCAAATTTAAATTTGAAAATAAATTTATTATATATATATATAAATATATATATATATATACATTATACATATGCATTAGTTTTACGTTAGGTATAAGGATGTTTTGAAAGAAACATATTTGCAATCCACAAATAAATAACCTATAGTTGATTTATATGTAGTTAAGAACCTAATTATATATGGCAGGTGTAATCAATAGTTCTAAAAAAACGATATTTAAATTTATTTCTATTGTAAATCGACGGAAGGTGTATTCAATAATAAAAAACTAAAATATTTTTAATTTTATTTCAATTGTAAAACGACGAAGGGTGTTAATCATTAAATTAACTTCATTTTATTTTTGTGTACAGCTAAAATATGTTTTTAATGTATTTTTTCCATACTAATAAATAAAAATGATGTAAAAAAATATCTTCAAATTGTCTAAAATAATATATTCTATAAACCTATTATCTAGTATATGAAAAATTAATTTATATGTAATAAAATTTTAATAAGTTATTAATCCTGAAAACTATTTAAATTAACCGCCTTGTTATGTGGAGCAGTGTGTCCATACTATAAATGACAGTTTTAAACTCCAATAAGTTTCGATATAAATTCTTGAGCTAAATAAATCATACATATATATAAATATGCCTGTAGTATTTGTGTATATTTTTCTCTGTATATATTTTCATGAAATATATCGATAAGGTGCAGTTGTAGATATTGAGTACATATATCGATATCTTTTAGTATAAACAAACATATTCAAAGCTAGCCATATAAAACTAGCTATGTGTCATGATAACTTAGCATTATCAAGTAACTCTTTAAATGCATTTTTTTAATTTTTATATATTCAATTTAATGTAAAAGAACTATTTTACCAAACTCACCTCGATACTTATCGTAAGAATGAAGTTTTGTTGTCATTGTTTTGCATTCTTGCATCCCTGGTACGATACACGTATCGATATCAGTCTAGCGCTGTCAATTATTTACCTATATATATATATTTTGTCTCCCAAAAATTATAATTATAAACGCCCAAAAACAATTGTACACAATATTAAAAAGTGTACATAAACTTATGCACGTGCAAATGTTTATAAAAATAAATGTTAATGAGCTGCAATAAAGGCAGTGCAGCGCTAAATACAAATGAGGGAGGAGGAGCTGCTGCGGCTCCATTGACAACCCAACCCAAAAAGAAAAAAGAAGAAAATAAAAATTAAGAAAATTTCGTGCTAAACGAAAAGTGTGCACTACAAATAATAATTGTATTAATTTAAAGTATTCGACAAATCGACGTTTTCTACAATTTTAATTAAATCAGCGCTATGGATACTGAGAGACCAAATGGGCAAGAGACGAAAGTCATTTATCATATTGACGATGAGAGCACCCCGTATTTGGTTAAAATACCTATACCATCCGCTCAGGTGACACTCAAAGACTTTAAAATGGTGCTCAACAAACAGAACAACAATTATAAATATTTTTTCAAATCAATGGACGCCGATTTTGGTGTTGTTAAAGAGGAAATTGCAGACGACGCCACAATATTGCCTTGTTTTAATGGGCGCGTTGTTTCTTGGTTGGTATCTGCTGATGGGACCAATCAATCGGACAATTGCTCCGAGTTGCCGCCTAGCGAGTGTGAAATGCGTGTCCGAGCACTCCAGCAACAGCAGCAGCAGCAACAACAGCAACAACATCATCATCAGCAGCAGCAGCAGCAACAACAACAGCAACATCAACAACAGCAGCAACAACAGCACAAACTTGGTCCGTTGCAAATGCTGCAACCGCCGCCACTCACATATCAATCGGCATCGGTGCTTTCAAGTGATTTGGACTCGACGAGCCTTTTTGGTACCGAATCAGAGTTAACATTGGATCGCGATATGACCGATTATAGTAGTGTGCAGCGGTTGCAGGTGCGCAAGAAGCCACAACGTCGTAAAAAGCGTGCGCCGAGCATGTCGCGTACATCTTCATACAGCTCCATAACCGATTCAACCATGTCTCTTAATATTATAACCGTTTCGATTAACATGGAAGCGGTCAACTTTCTGGGCATCTCGATTGTCGGTCAATCAAATCGAGGTGGCGATGGTGGCATTTATGTTGGCAGCATTATGAAAGGTGGCGCCGTCGCATTGGATGGCCGTATTGAACCAGGAGATATGATACTACAGGTGAACGATGTGAATTTTGAGAACATGACCAATGATGAGGCGGTACGTGTGCTGCGCGAAGTAGTACAAAAGCCTGGCCCCATCAAATTGGTGGTTGCCAAATGCTGGGATCCCAATCCGAAGGGTTACTTTACCATACCACGCACGGAACCAGTGCGACCAATTGATCCAGGCGCCTGGGTGGCTCACACACAGGCGCTAACCTCACATGACAGTATTATGGCAGACATACCAGAGCCAATTAAGGAGCGGCTCGATCAAAACAATCTGGAGGAGATTGTCAAGGCAATGACGAAGCCAGACAGTGGCCTAGAGATACGCGATCGCATGTGGCTTAAGATAACAATACCGAATGCGTTTATTGGAGCTGATGCAGTTAACTGGGTGCTGGAGAATGTTGAGGATGTGCAGGATAGGCGCGAGGCGCGTCGCATTGTTTCTGCAATGTTGCGTAACAATTACATTAAGCACACGGTCAATAAGTTGACATTCTCGGAGCAGTGCTATTATGTGGTGAACGAAGAAAGAAATCCCAATATGCGACCACATCCGCATCCGCATGGACATGCACTCAGTCATGCCGATACGGAAAGTATCACCAGTGACATTGGTCCGCTGCCAAATCCCCCGATTTATATGCCATATTCGGCAACGTACAATCCAAGTCACGGCTATCAGCCAATACAGTACGGTATCGCCGATCGCCACATCTCGTCCGGTTCGAGCAGCTCCGATGTGCTCACCAGCAAGGATATATCCGCATCGCAAAGCGACATCACCTCTGTTATACATCAGACCAATCAGCTGACCATCGCAGCCCATGGATCTAATAAATCATCGGGCTCCTCGAATCGCGGCGGCGGAGGGGGTGGAGGCAATACCAACGATCAGGATATATCCGTATTTAATTACGTATTGTAGAAATTTTTGCAATGAAATTGTGTGTTTATTATTATTATTATTAATTAATTAATATAAATATTCTTTTTATACATATACAAGTATACAACCAACCAACAAACAAACAAACAAACAAACAAACAAACAAAAAAAAAACAAAACAAAAAAAAAAAGAAACATTAAAGAAAACAAAACAAACGAAAGAAACAAAACAAAACAAAAGAAAAGAAAAGAAAACAAAACAAAACAAAAAAAGCAAAACAAAGCAAACAGGCAAAAATATAATATGTATATTTATAAGATGATCATGATCAGAATGATGCACATGATGATGATGGATACAGTGTCAAGTAATATTTGCTCGCATGGCGTTTGTCACTATCATGGGTGATGGATACAGAACCGATGATAGTGTTGCATGCGTCTGGAGCGTTGAGATTGAGATTGAGAAACGTTGCATGATTGGATGAGTCTAAGCCAGTTAAAATGAGCATAAGAATGAGATGATAATTTTGAATAAAGTTCTAAGAATTTAGTAATCAAAAAATAAAAAATATAACGAATAAAAATCAAATTGTTTTAATATTTTAGCTGAAATTTATCTGGAAGGTCCTTTGGGTCAGCTTCCTGTCAGGAAAAAAGAGTTCATTTTTATGAGTAATAAATTTGATAAATACGATTCATATTTTTACAGACAGCGTTTTACTTAAAAGCAAACTAATATTTTATTCTATTGGCAGATTTTTATTATATTTATTAAACAAGCCAAAAAATAAAATTGAAATATAAGTTTATAATAAGAAAAAAAAATTCTTTTGAACGCTTTGTTAAATTTCAAATCGCCCGCCACTCCGCGCTTTACAGCACTTGTAAAGGAATCGCAGTTGAAATCGAAATCGAAATCGATAGTTGCGCTGTAATCGAACTCAGAGTATCTGAAGAATAAAAGACCTTTAGTAGGTTATTAAATTGTAGATAAACTATGGCAACAGAAGTGGAGACCGTCACGGCTTCTGATAAATTTTCAGCAAATGCTGAAGAATTGGAAAGTTATTATTTAATGCTCGAAGCGGGAAATATACCCGAACTTCAATGGCAATTCCCTGGTCGTCGAGCGCCATCGCCAGATGCTACAGTTTGTGGGAATAATAAAGAGCTTGAAACAGCAACCGAGACGGTCGAACAAGAGTAATTAATCAATATTTATTCAAATAATATAAATATCTTCATAATACGTATCCTCTTAGGCCACAAAAAGCAAACGATTTCGACTTCAGCGATGATGTTACTCCCACGCAAATGCGTGTACGAAGCCAAACCTCAACGCCGAAATCGGCGAAGAAGAAAACGGCAAACTTTGCCGGCGTCTTGGAGACGTTGAAGAAAAAGAAGACTGAAGGTTCATAGCAGTTAAAGTACAATCATCGCTGACATCACAATTCAATTTAAATGTTGGTAGTCATAGCGGTTATAACTTTCAACTATTTAAAGGATCTTCAGGTATTTCTGGGCTGGAATAAGAAAATGATTCGAAAACAATTGTAAATAGATAAATTTTTTAATTAATTAGTTAAGCACAAATTTATTCATTTATACAATCTATATAAAATATTTACATTTTAACTATTAGCTGAATATATTGCTTCTTATACACAATATATTCAAATAAGTTAAATTATTTTAATTAGAATTAAATATTTTGTCGCTTTTGATTATATTTTGCAATTGTACAGTAGATAAATAAATTCAGAAACTCCAATAATTGTAATATTATACATAATAATAAATAATAAAGAGTCCCTGCAAACAATTCCTCCATTTTTTTTCCCATACAATCCCTGAAAATATAAAAGAAACAATTTTAGATACTTTTTACAGACAATCAGATAAAATATTTATTTATTTAAAATTGTCTATTCTTTCTTAGAATAAATAAAATAAACTTTACAAATATTTATAAGCTTAAGAATTTGTACATTTATCAAATCAAATGACATAAACGAATTATTTAAATATACGTATCTTTGGCTCATATTAAAAAGTATCTTTGTATCTGAAAGTATGAAATTGAAAATGAGTCGAAAAGAAAACAATTTTGGAATCGCGAAAATATTTTAATGTTTTTTTAAATAATTAAAAAATTCATTTGCTTATTTAAAAATGTTGTTTTTTAGTTTTTGGCTACGAAGTGCAAGTATCTCAATCCATAGGTACAAGATACAATTGCATCTTAAAACAGTTCTTTTGTCTCGCTCTTATACAATGCCTGCTGTCGCCTTTGAGCGGACGCTAAACTAGGATATGACAAATGGAGACCGTATTATAATTTATTTATATATTTCTTTTATTATCTCGATTGATAATTAAAGCAGTTATTTTAATAAGTGTTACTTACTTAATATAGGACAGATAAAAGATACTTTTACAGTTTCATGACTCGTGTCTATCTTCCCTCTTGCTCTAACTCGTTGCTTGCCACCGGCTGCAGTCTTATGGGAAGGAATGTCCAATTGTTTGTTCGACGAAATAAAACAATTAAAAGTCACATTTAATTTATTTATTTTATTCGTTTTACTTGATTTACAATGGCAAATTTATGTATATGCATATAGAAGTCTTACATATACACATATATAAATATAAGTGTGAAATTGACCATTTTACTTGTAAGTGTTAAAAATAATTACATATACAAATACATATACATATATATAGAGATATATATATATGTGAGTTTTCTGCTTTTATTTTGAGTACATTTGATTTACACAAAATACATATAAAATATTCGCTTGAGTGGGGGGATATTAACAGAAGGACGAGCGGGTGCGGAAGCGTACGTTGTATGACTTGTATAAATATAATAATGCACCCAGTGTTTGTACATTTAGAATTTTTAAATCAAGCTAACATTTATTTAACAATGTTTATTTATCTTTTCTTTTTTTTGTTTTTTGTTTTTCTTTTCTTTTGTTTTGTTTTGTTTTAAAAAAGCTATAACAAACTAAAGTGATGAGAATTTGGAAAAAAGTTCTTATAAAGTTAAAAGTTCTAAAAATTTAAAATATATTGCATTTTAAGACATAATAAGTAAAACCTAAGAAATAGTACATAAGGCGTAAGACATAAGGCATAAGACATAAGACATAAGAAATTAAAAATAATACAAAGAACAAAGGAAGAAAAAAACATAATAAGAAAATATTTTTATAAGCTTTACACAACATTAAGGATGAATGTAAAGAAGGGAAGGGAGGGGAAACTTGGTTGCCCAAAAGCAACCGTGTCTAACGTTTTAAAAACGTATGTGTGTGTGTGTGTGTGTGTGTCTGTGTAAAACATAAAGGATAACAACTTAAAATAATAATAATATTTATCAACAATGCATTTAAAAGCATTGGAACTCGTGTTTACAACACGAGACTAAAACAATTTACTTAAGCATTTTATGCAGTTGCTCTCGGAAAAGGATCAAAAATCCGATCAAAATATTGGCCCATGGAATACGCCCTTCTTCTCGATTTTAGTTTTAATGATCAGTCAACGTTGTGCTCCTGTGATGTGATGGCAGTTGTTGTGCGGTTGATGCAAATTGTTGCCCAGGTTGCGATTGAATTTGTTGATGTTGCGGTTGTAAAAGTGGCGGCTGCTGCTGTTGTTGTTGTTGCTGCTGCTGTTGTTGTAGTAGTGGTAGTTGTAATGGTGGCAAGTGCGTTTGTTGTTGTTGTTGATTTAACTGTTGTATTTGTTGCAATTGCTGTGACTGCGTTTGTGCAGCTTGAGAACTTCCAGCTGAAGTATTAGCACCGACTTCCCCCTGAATTATTTGTATGATTTGCCTGAAAGTTGGACGCGACTTGGGCGTCTCGTGCCAGCAGGGTTTCATCAATTCGTTGTATACAAAGTCAGAGCAAAGCTCCGGCTTAGGCAGTCTAATTGAAAGTTGTAAATAATTAATTTAGTATTACATTACGTTACGTTTCCGGCCAATAACAAATACTTACCGTTCACCGCTACGTAGACGAGTTAGGAATTCGTATTGCGTCAATTCCTTGCCATTCGCCAGATTTGGAATACCGCCGCGTGAGAACATTTCATAGAGGGTAACGCCATAGCTCCACACATCGGAATACGATGAGAATTTACAGGTTTCAATGGCCTCCGGTGAATACCTAAAAACCATAATTTTCCATAATGAACTGCATCCAATAATTTGATGTATTCAGAACTCACCATTTAATTGGTATATCCCGTTTACTTATACCAATGTAATAACCATCGGCATTGGCGAATTGCGCCAAGCCAAAGTCTGAGATTTTTGCACAGGAACCATCGACGAGCACATTGCGAGCCGCTAGATCGCGATGGATAAGGCCTTTATCTGATAAATAGTTCATACCCTTGAAAGGACAATAAAATTCAATTAGAATCATATAAAAGTCCAAGGACTTAACAGGCAGCACTTACATTGGCTATGTCCAGAGCAAAAGCCAGAAGTCGGGAGTTTGTGAGAATTGGTTTGCGGGAACTTAGGTATACAATGAATGAGCCGAACTCAAAATATTCCATGATGATGCTTAACGATCTTTCAGACCAATACTTAAACTTTACAACGTTGGGATGGTCCAACTTGCGCATGATATCTATTTCGCGTTGGAAATCGTTGGTTACTTGGACTGCTTTAAGCTTTTTAATGGCCACTTGTTCCTTATTTCTAGTCTTATCATGATATTCGAGTTCACCCCGATAAACGGTGCCATAATGACCCTGACCAATTTTATCTTTCTCACAGTAAACTACCTTGCAGTCGCTCAGCTGCATTACAAGCGGATAGGAAAGGAATGCATTGCCCATTCCCATGGCTCCGTTAGATAAAGTAAAATTAGTTGCATCATAAGATTGTTGACCATTGGTGGGGCTAATCTCCTCACCCTCATCGTCTTCTTCTAGCATATACCGGGGGACAACTGTTGGCAATAGTTGAAATCGACAACATTAGGAAGGATGCAAAAAAAAAAAATAAAAAAATAAAATATTAAGTGTCCTTCGTAATACTTACATGAGTCCGTCTCAGTATCAGGCACATCGTAATTTCGTTGTAATCGAGTTTTAATTGCATTTAAACGTGTAAATATATCATGATGACTGAATCGTTTGTCCGGATCTTCACTCCAGCCATCCATAATAGTGTTATACATTTCAACGGGACACAAGCGTTGACTTAGTGGCTTCAGGATACCACCCTCCATGGTGCGATTGCATATAAGTTCTCGTTGTTTCAGTTTATCCAAGCTAACCTGACCTCGCGAGAAGATCTCATAAATGGTGGTTGCAAATGCCCACAATTGAGTACTTGGATCCTGCTTGGCCGTCTCTAAGTTCTTATAGTATTGAATTGGTATCCAAGGTGAGCTAAATGATAAATGGACAATTAACATAAATATGAGCCAAGTCTATAAAGGAAGGTCTGAACTTACTCGGATTCTTTGTAGGGACGCGGGTAGCCGGGATCACTGATTTTAGCATCGAGCACAAAGTTTTCCGGATCGTATTTGGTAACATACAGATTTGTACATCGTATGTAGCTATGTAATATCTTGTTATCCTGCAGATAGTGCATGCCACGCACCAGGCCGTGCATCATGTCCAGCAGACAGTACATACTGATGTCAAGATTTTTTTGCAGGAACTTGTTGAGTGCGCCATATTTTGAATACTCCATTACCATGGTATATGGCACAGAAAGGGTAAGACCATAGAGCTTGATGAACTGCGGCGACTGTATTAGGCTCCATGTCTGTGCCAGCTTCATAAACTCTTGAAAGTTGGCATCGTACTTTAACATTTTCATTGTGACTGGCACATCCCTAATGGAACCCTGTTGTATCCAATCACCACGCATCGTAAAAACCTTATCGTCATCCGTTTGGGTTATTGATTCTGGAAAGGCGATCAAATTTTAGACAGAGTTGGCAGAGTTTAATTATTTTGAAATGAAACATACCTCGATACCATTGGAGGTCAGTTTTGGGATTAAAAAACTGAGGATTACGTCGCTGCAGCTCTGCTTCGCTCAACTCCGTTTCAATCTTTTTGGTTTTCAAATTTTTTGGCAGGCAGAGCAGCAATAAAGGTGGCTTATCATATTTTGAGGCTGGTATCCGTATGCGCTCCTTGCTATCCGTTCGTATAAACTGGGCCACCTCAGTTAACTGATCAAAAATGTGATCACTTCCGTTGTACGCCAGCTGCCATTGTTTCTCCTTACGTATTATTTTAAAAGTCTCTGCATGGCATCGTTCATGGTCGCTGTTTCTGGCCACACTGCGATAAATGAATTGAAATAATAAAATTAAATGTTCTCATCATTCTTAAAAACTATTAAAAATTCAAAAAATATTTTTACATTCTCGTGTTTATATCTATGTAGTATGTATTATATTCCCGATCACATTGCCTCACTATGTAGCTGCCGCATCTGTCGCCCTTCTCGTGTAGCTTCATAAACGAGTAGCCACCTCCGATCGGTCCATGACAATATAAACGATCTAGTTCCTCCAGCGATGGTGTCTTATATGATGGACACAAATCCTGCATCCACTTTACCGTCAATCTAAACGTCAATTCATATAAAAAAAAAACATATATTTCATTTTAGCTTTATCTCTGGGGAATATTTTGGAAAACTTTTTCTTTACCTTATATAAATGCCCAAATATGAGATGAATGATTTCATTTCGTGTTCGGTTTCAAAGCGCATATGGTAACCCTTGGGGAATCCCACGATTTCCAAACGAACTATTTGGTCACTCTCCTTGTACATTGTGAATATATCTTCCACTACAGCCACAAGACTCCACTAAACATTACGAGCAAAAAATACGTTATTTTCTCAGGCATACGATAAAGATTTGGACACTGAACCCACTTACCTTAAGTGTCGCTTCAGATGTAACGCGGGCCACTTTGAGACCCGGCTCGGGAGCATCATGAAAGAAGACCCTCACATAAACGGGTATAGAGTTTAGTTGCTGCTGTGGTAGTCTATGTGGATGACGACGTGAGCCATCCTGGCTTCCATGAAGAGTGCTGGAATCGGCTCCGCTGTCGTTGCGACGATTGCCACTTCCTGACGCTGTTGCTGCTAGTGTTGTACTGGATGCGGTGATCAGCGTTGTAGTTGACGTATGTGTTGACCCACCTACGCTGCCGTTCATGAAAGGCGACTCCGTTGTCAACTCGTTGGGAAAGTATTCTACGGTGGCCTTAAACTGTTCGGTAAGGTATGTGGGTGCCAGATGACTGATTTGATGAATATAATGCCATATTAACGTTTCCATCGGTGGCTGATTTAAGCTCAATCGGCGAAAGGTTCTTCGTATCTTTGAACGAACAAAAATACGATGTGCACGCCACAAACTACGTGGCAGGTATGTTTTATAGGCTTTTTCAATGTCATGTGCACTTAGAAGTTGTTCCTCTTTGTCAATAAGCATGTCCATTACAGCCAATCCCAACACCTTATCCTTGTGCTCCGGATATCGAATTTCTATAATCTGCTCGTGAACCATATCATATCGCATCTGGTAGTAAAGATATCTATGACAGCGTGGATCAATCTCAAATAGTTGCCTATCAAGATCAGGTACACGGAATCGCATACGAAAACAGTAGCGCACATTGCTGTTAAGCGGTTCACCTGGTAACTGCCATTTATCCTTCACTTTGACTTTTGTAGGTGTTCTACCAAAGCAATGCTCACGTATGCCCAATAACAGTTGTGTTGGTGGCGAGATCTCCATATGGCGACACATAATTGAGCAGATTTCTTCACAGAGCAGGTTTGGCGAAAATTTTTCAAAACTTCTCTTAGCATAGTTGAAAACGTGTATAAGACCATCATTTTCTATATTTTGACTGGAGTTACCGCTCTGGAGCGATGCAGTTGTTAAGCTGGTACTATCAGCCAGTGAGGTTCGTCCGCTGCTGCTATCATCCATGGTAGTTGTTATCCTCAGAAGTGGAAAAATATTGACCACTTCAACGCCCTTTAAGGCCCGAAAATAATTACGAATAGTGCAGAAAGTATAATTTCTTTTGCAATATGTGCAATTACTTGCAATTTTATGGCAGAATTAAAAAAAATAATATCCAATCAAAACAAATGGAATATATATTTTTTTAATTGCCTATTTGGGACACAATTTTAGCTTCCGTCGGTGCCTCATTAATATGCAGTTTATTTTTATTATCTTTACGAGTTAATATTCACTAATTTATGTCTTTTTATTTAACTGCGTTGCGTGGACACTAAAAAAAAGTAAATACAAGAACAGAAAAAATATGCAGTACCACCATTGATTGTTTTTGTCTAGTTATTTTTTTTTGTGCTTATCGATAACTTGTTGCAGCATAAATTCCGATACTACTCAACACTCTCGGTATTTTTTGTCAACAATCTGGCATCTCTATCACTTTGCCAGTTTTTATATAACCTCAAAGTCAAATACCTTTAGTTTCGGTAAAATACACAGGTTTTTTGTGTAATATCACTGAAAACTTATCAAAAATTTACGGCGATACAAAGAAGTCATGTCAGACAGTTGGAATTTAAATGGAAATGATAAGGAACTGCAGGAGTTCATTATGATTGAAAGACAAAAGGCTGAGGTCAATGCTCAGGTAATATATGATTGATATTTGTGTGTTTGCAAGAGTTAATAAAACATTCATAGTAAATTCAAATGTTTATAATTCTAAAATTTTTGCCTAATTATAAATAAAAAAATTGCATTGTCAAAAAAACACGTCTGTTTTGCATAGCTGTCAATTTTGATTTTCAAGATGCTATGTATTTGAAATACTAATATATATTAATTTCTTCTGTACTAGATAAATGAATTCAATGAAATCTGCTGGGAAAAATGCGTTGGAAAACCCAGCACAAAACTTGACTACGCCACAGAGACCTGTCTAAGCAATTGTGTGGATCGGTTCATCGATACGTCAGTTCTGATAACGCAGCGCTTCGCGCAAAAGTTACAAAAGCAGACCTTTAACTAATAGACCTAAGTACCGAAATGACTATTCTTCAACATGTACAATATATAATACACATGCAATGGCTAGATATTGCCTTATACACTAGCAATCATTGGATGTACGCTATAGTTTCTAAATTAACCATGTGGGAAGTATCTGTTTGTTTGGTTAGGAAAATAGCCAATGATTGGAAATTTTGTTCCTGTTTTTCATCATCATGAAAACCAATAATACAAATGAACTACAAATATACATTGTACTATATTGTTTTGTTTAAACATGTTTTATAAGAGGTGAATGATCATTACACATTGGGTAACTACTGTTATTGACTTTCTTTTGATTGGTTTTGCTCCTTTTTCAGTTGACGATATAGATCAATCATCTTGCTGCGTTCGTTCTCAAGCATATTACGTGTAGCTGCTGGCAGATCCTTACGTTTGCCCTTTAGCTGCAGCTTTGTTGGTGCTCCATTCGCTGTGACTGATTTTTTGATGCTTGCGGATGTTTTTGCAGTTTTTTGTACTTTTGGTGTTGTGTTTGTGTCAATCAGTGATTTAAGCAGCAGATTCGATTTGCGGCCAGGTCGAGGAACTGTTTCATTTTTGTTTGCCTTACGTGGAAGTGTTTTGATCGTCGGCGGTGCGTGTACAATTTCACCAAATTTAAAAACATCGCGTTTGTACTCACTCTTTGGCACATCCTGAAAATAAGATACTTTTTAAGTGAAGGATCTTAGCATTAAAAATAAATATGCGTACCTCTACTTCCTCTTCTTCGTCAGCCTCTTTAAAAGCTCGTTTTATAAGTTCCTTGCTTGTCTTAGCGTCCATTGTCGGTTTGGCCTTTGCATTTGGGTTTCGGCGACCATTTTTGGCATTGCTTCGTTCTTTCTGTTTTTTCTTAAGCAGTTCGTCTATTTCATTTTTGGGTCGCTTTTGTAACGTTATTTCCCCAGTTGTCGGATTTCTTATGATATTGACACCATACTTTGCCTCGTACTGGGCTTCTCTAACAGACGCACTGGTAATACGATTCACTCGTCGCAGGTAATCCTCGTCCTTTTCGTCGGCAAACTGTTTAATATTAGCATGTTTGTTGGCTGAAGCACCTACTGGAGCTTTCTTCTTGTTTAGGACTTTCGGTATGTCCTCTTTTCCTATCGTACCGAGCTTAAGCTTCTTGCCTGCTTTGGCAGCATCAGCAATTTTTTGAAACTGCTTAAAATTATGAGAGGCACGCTGTTCATCTTTTTGTGTTGGAGGATTGTTTGTCACGTTTGCGAGTCTGAAGTGAAAATGAAATTTATTGTAAACAAAATTGTAATATGAACTGTATCAAACCTACTTCTTTTCCTTTTGTTCAATTTGTTTTAGTGGATCTCGTACACCATGATGCTTACGTACTGGTATTTTACGTTTTCTGGCCATAACACTTAAAATATAAACAATATAAAAAAATAATCACAACTCGTGGTCACGTTTATACAAACATCGTTAACAGCTGTTTTTTGATCGGTATCGATACTTATCGATTGGCGGTGTATTTTTGACCAGACCCGGCATCTTATCGAATGAGTTATGTTTAAGCAATAAGAAGTAATTTCATTTTAAATATGAGTACTTGTGTGCAATGCATATAAGTGCATCTATTAATAATCTTATGAGTACAAAGAAACAATAAATGCTGCCAATATGAAGGTAGAAATACACGTTCGTACAATAGTATATATGTACATAAATATGTTGTATTTACCGTGTGCTCATCGTTTTGAGTCGCACTGCAAATGCAAGGCGCATGCGCGAAATATAAAAAAAAAACAGACAGACAGACAAGCATAGGCAGGCAGGCAAGCAGCCACAGCCAGCAGTCAAAGTAACTTGCGAGCTTATAAAAGAGAGCAGAAAATCGTAATATATTCAACGTGCTTCATGCTAAACGCAAATAGAAATTTATTTATATTTAACATAAAATGCCAGAGGCTAGTGCCAAATGCATGTCCTTTGACGTGTGAGCGTGTATGTAATACATAATTGTGCTATTAAACAAATTATAGTGACAATATTTTGTTTTTCACATACATGCACTCATTTATATAGCTCATATACAGACACATGCAATTTTGCATTGACAATTGAATACGAAAAATAGTGTGTACATACATTTGAATGTGTGTGTGTGCGTGTGTGGTTGTCTTGTCTCTTGGGCAAAGAAATACAAGTAAGAGCAGGTGAAAAAAAAAAACAACAAAATAAAAATCTAACAAATGAAGTGAAAAACGGGCTTGACGTGTGTGGCTTAAATTTTTTATTCTATGCTTTATATGAATACATACATACAGATATATATTACATAAATTCATATTCGAACACATACTTAAATGCATACACATATATGTAGATATGTGCAAGGGATGTTGTTTAAAAATGAATTGTGATGAGTGCCCTGGCATCGACCAGCAGCAGCAGCAGCAGCACCAAATAATCAAATATGTAATATAACTGTATATGTGTACGTATGCCTGTATGCACGTTTCGTCGTGTGTATGTGTGTAACGTGTCAGCCGCAGCATCAGCTGCCAGAGCATCAGTGAGCTCATAACGGTACGTGAAAGCGTCAAATCTTTTTTATTCCATTTTTTTTTTGTTTCTTTTTTTTTTTTTTTTGCATTTGTACAAGTGAAAAACTTTTAAACATGTTGCAAAATTCTACGTACATAAAATTGTTTGTACATAAATACACATGTACACGTCCTTATGAACATTTCAGCAAGTATGTATGTATGTATATAAATTATTTAAATATACCAAATATATAAAAATGTGCACAAATATTCATGGTAAAATTGAAAAGTTAAGGAAATAAAAATAAAAAAATTCACATAACAGAAAATATCTTTAAACAAATCCATACCAATATATATTTTATAAGCATACATTTAGGAGTATTTAAGCTTTCTCGCTCTCTTCTCAAACCCGACAGATTTGCTTTGTTTTATGTTAATTAATAATAAAAGAAATACAACTATTTACAAAGATATTACCATGATATTTATGTACACATTTTTATGCTCATAAAGTTGCAGAGAGGAAAGAAGTTATTACCGCTTGGCGGCAGATTCGGCAAATGACGCTGACTTAATTTTTTATAACAGGATAATAATAAAATATAATATAAGTAGATATGTTCGTGCTCTAGTCGGCACATTTTCGGCATTGCTCTCGTAATGTTTCCCAAAACATAAGTACATAAATTATGTGTATGTATGTGTGTGTATAAATATGCTAAACAATCTTATGCTTGCATAGAGAATTGCGCGAATTTTCTAAAAATAACAGAAACTCAAAAGAAAAAAAAAATAAATAAAATAATAATAAAAGTGAATCAATTTTGTGCATTACAAAATGTAGATGCTTAATCTTAGAATCTGTCATTCACTCATGTATTAGTAGGCTGAATAAAATAATAATTTAATCAAATAAGCAACTGTCACCCTTTGAGGTCATGGCCATTGTATAATATTTTCTTATATTTGGCTTAAATCTTATTTGATTAAAACTCTTCCTTTAGAAAAGAACACGTGTGCATAGAAATCACGTCGCTGAAATCAAAGCTTGACGACTCTCTCGTCAAGGTCATCCATCGCATAATTTTATCGGTGTCGCAGCTTATAAAAAAAAAAGAAAAAAATCGAAATAGAACCAGAAACAGAAACAGTAACAGAAAATGTGGTTGGAGATAGTTCTTGGTATTTTTTATAGCATACTTTAATGAGCTCTCCTTGAAGCGAACCTATGAGCGTGAACGGGAGTGGGAGTGGGACCGGGAGCGGGAGCGAGAGCGTGTTAAAGCTTATGTGTGATGGAATGTTGTTGTGCATGTGTAGCTGACATGTATGCGTGTATTGATGTGCTTACGAGAGTGCATGTAAATGATATATACATGCTTGTTATAAGGCTTATTATAATCGTATAAGTCGTTAGATTTAATTAAAGGCACGAAAGCATTCAATATGCATATCAATCATACGTCCCGTTTACAATTACAATAATTAACGCAATAATTATATTTATGTAAATTGCATAGTGCAACATTCAACATCGCAGAATATTATAAATTAATGAAGAAACGATAACAAGCCATTGTTCCTTTTTCAATAACACAGCAGGATAAGAAGCTTGTAATCGGCCTGTAATGTCAGGCATCAAGAGGTGATTGAACTTACCGGCATAGCCTCTTTTACGTCATGAACATGTACATATTTATATACATGTACATATACATATATAAATATATATATATAAATATTTATGTATGTATGTATGTATATGTATGTATGTGTATGTGTATATGTATGTATGTGTCGTGTAGCACACAATCTCGCATTTGCGCTATTTGCTTTCTCTCGCTCTCGCCAACTGTTTTTTTTTTCTTCTCATTTGCTCCGTCCTCTTCTCATTTGTTCTATACACTTGCTTCGATTGTATTAAGAAATATTTATTCAGTGGGACCCCCCGTCAAAATGAAGTAACACCAATATAACGGTTCTCTTACTTATTTCCTTGGCCCTATAATTCTCAAATGGTGTAGAAAAGTGTGGCATTAACGAGACGGCGCTTATAATCAGAGTATTTATGACTTCCTCAATTAATACATTTTTATTCGTGTTTGATAAAGAGGCTAATAAAAACAATATTAATTTCAATACATGAATTTATAATCATACATAAAATTATAATAATAAATATATAATAAATATATAAAATTATAATAATAAATATAATATTTTATAAACATGTTTTTTTTACATTTTTTATTCTTATTAAAAATAAAAGTTTTTCAAGTCAACTAATTACTGAACAACTTATTAAGTTTTACTTGCGTTAATAACATAATAAATTAAAATAATAATAATAAAAAATAAAAATATAAATGAAAAGTCAAATAACCTATATTCGATCCCATAAATCGCGGAAAAGAAATTAAAAAATGCAATCAAATTTCAATTCAAAACAAATCCCACCGAAGCTGCACGAGTATTCAAAAAGTACTAATAAATACTCGCTCTCGATTAGTGTTGTCGCAGTGGCCAACTTCAGGGCGAATTTGAAAAGAATAATTTAAATTCATTAAATCAGTTCGATGATCGTGAATTTATTTATATATTTATACATTTTTTAATCTATTTTATTAACAATTTTGTCCTGTGTTTTATGCAGGTTAATTTGAAAAATATATTAAAATGTAATGCAGAGGTTTGAAAATGTTCATTTTCATATTAATTTTCATTTTATTTTTAAATTATAATTTTTATTTATTTTTCTTTTTTTTTTTTTTCTGATTGGAGTTGACAACACTGCCAGAGCAGGCAAAGAAGCAGCCGCTCGTTTGCTCGCTTTGCTCATGCGGTTGGTCAGTCGCTTATTTGCTCAGTCAGTTGATGTTTTTTAGGGGGCGCGGGTGGTACGCAAGTAACAGCGAGTTGTGTGCGATTTTGAATTTGTAAATTTGTACAAATTTGATATATTTTTGATATACATTTTGATTCACATTTGAATTACATCAAATCGAACAAATATAAACATATATATAGTTTATAAAACTAAATAATGTGCGATGCAGAGACAAACAGAAACAGAAAGGCTCTTTAAATGCTACATACATATCAATATATTTCATACATGTCTCATATATGTCTGCATGTATATATTTATATATATATATAAATACGTGTGTGTGTGTGTGTTTGTAAAGGAAAAAGAATTTGCTGAAATAGCGCAAAATCAAGCGCACATTTTACATATAACCCAGCAGACGGCAGACACCAAAAATCAGACAATAGCCGCGCCGTTGGTCACAAACATTTTGGGCGACAAAAATTTCGAAATCGAAATGTTTTTGTTTTTGTTTTAGTTTTGTGCATATGTATATAAATAATTATATATACATACATATATATATATATATTTTTTTTTATTTGCAAAATTTAAAAGTACGCGCTACATTTAATTTAATTGTAATTGCAGTGCGTGTGTTTGTGCAAATATTAAAAAAAAAAAAATTAAAAAAGAAATTAAGTAAATAAATTTAAAATTCTTAAAATTCAAAATTATAGTATTTATTATTTTTTTTTTTAACGCGTAAAAGTAAAATTAATATAAATATATTTTTTTTTTAAGTATTTCATATATTGAAATATATTTTTAATTTGTTTTTACAGATGGGCCGTTATGCAGCTATTTGAAATTTAAAAAATTAAAAATTAAAAATGCTTAAGATTTAGAAAATTGTGAAATGAAATGAAATTGCACATGCGTGCCCCATATTTATATATACAAATATCCAGACATCCAAACAGCACACTTACGCACACGCACACACACGCACACACACACACACGCACTCCAAGTACGCGTCAATCATAGTTTATAAGTCAATCTGAGTCTTAAAAACCTTTCAAAGTGCAAACGACAACTGCCCAAAAGACAAAAAAAGGAACAATTCTTAAAAAATAATTAAACAAAAAAATCATAAGTAAACCAACTCAAAATAATAATAAATAATTTATACAAGGACTTGAACAATAAAAAATAAAATAAAAAAAGCAAAACTGAAAATTATATAAAAAGTGTATGAGATTGTGATTATATAATAAATATAAAAATATTTAAATATATAAATATATAAATATAAAAATATTTAAATATATAAATATATAAATATAAAAATATTTAAATATATAAATATATAAATATATGTGTGTATGTATTCAGTTACAGCGAGAGAAACATGTATGTACATAGTACATAGCAGAAGGTATTGTATATAAACGCCATAGATAAACGCATAATAATCGTATAACAATTATTGGAGCTTAAGCCCTTAAAACTCAACGGTGATAAACAAAAGTCTTACGACACTCAAATTTAAATTTAAATTAAAACCAAAGCAAAGCTGATTAATTAATAATCAAAAAACAACAAAAGCCACAAAATGCCAGTTAAAAAGCAAGGTAAGCACTCAATTGTTTAAATAAATAACTTAACTGTACTTTCTACAACTTTTTTATCTTTTTTGTTAATTTTATTTTTATTATTTAATATTTTTTAAAATTTATAGTATAAATAAAAGTTTCGGTTCTTTAATTTTTTATATTTTTATAAAGCTGAAACTTTTCCTGGGATTATTTTTATAAATTCAACATGAACATTTATTTATATTTATTTATTATTATTATTATTATTTATTTATTTTTTTTATTTATATTTTATTTTATTAATTTATTTATATTTTATTTTGTTAATTTATTTATATTTTATTTTATTTGTTTTCCTTTTTCAATTATTAATTTTATTTTAATATAATATTATTTTATTAGTTCTCATATTTATAATTTTAACTTTTAAATTTATAAAAATATAATTCCTAAAAATATTAAATTTAAATTTCATTTATTTTTGTTTTTTCTTCAATTTCCATTTACTTGCGCGTAAAAACAAAACTTTTAAATAGTTTCGGGGATTATTCAATAATCTGACACAAATATTTCTAGTACTTAGAGCTAAGGTAATGAGAAAAAAAACAAAGGGAAACAAAGTAAAAATACAAATATTTATTAGGTAACATACAATAAAAATATACCTATTATATATATATATATATATATTTTTATATATACTATATACTATATACTATATACTATATATATACCAAATTGTTTACAAACTACAGTTCTAAGGATCTTGAGAATTTTTGAGGGAATTTTATGTGGCTTGTAGTTTGGAAAAGTTTTTAGTGTTCTCTTCATGTTATAAATTATTTTACTCTACAGAACATGGGGTATGTGACCTATTGGTTAATTTGAAAATAATAATTATTCATTTAATTAATTTATTTATTATTATTAATGAAATTAAGCACCTCAATTTATTATTTAATTGTATTTAAAAAAATATATAATATAATATAATAAAAATATATTCATTTTTAGACTTTTAAAAGAGTTTTATATTTTATCTTAAAAACTTTATTTTAAAATTAAGTTCTTTTTAATTTAATTTTTATTTTTTATTTTTTTTCTTATTTTCCAATATATTTGCTAAATTCCGTTCTATATTTTAGCAAACATTACACAAGCTTTTTTTAACGAATTTTTAAATACAGAAAACAGATTCTTAAAACTTTTCAATTAAGGTAAAAAAAAGTAAAAATAAATAAAAAAGAATTAAAAAGTAGAAAACAGATGTTAATAAAAGTTTAATTGCTATAAAAATAGTTTTACCCTCGAGTTAAGCTGCATTCTTTACATTAATTAAAACAACAATAAACTATTTCTAAAAGTTTTAAAATACCTTCATTTTGGTAGACATATTTTATTTATAAGATTTGTAATTATTTTTAAAAGCGATAAGTATTAATTTATTTTTTACTACAGTTTTTAAATTTTAATAAAAATTAATTGATTTTTGTGTCTGTGTGAAGGGTAAATTCTCATTGAACATTAAACTAAATTTAAATAAAAAAAATAAATTACATACATTTTTTTTTATAAATAAAGTATAATTATATTTATATTTATATCGGATTTATTTTAATTTTAAAACATTCAATGAAGTAATAAAATATGAATTTTGTTTTTATCTTGACTTTTTGTTTCGTTTAACTGAACTTTAATTGATTTATTTGGGGTAATATTTATAATTAAATAAAAATGATTTCTTTCTTAAGGAATTTTTTATTCATAATTAAATAAAAATGATTTCTTTCTTAAGGAATTTTTTATTCATAATTAAATAAAAATGATTTATTTCTTAAGGAATTTTTTATTCATAATTAAATAAAAATGATTTATTTCTTAAGGAATTTTTTATTCATAATTAAATAAAAATGATTTCTTTCTTAAGGAATTTTTTAATTTTAAGTTATTTATTTATATTTTATGTATATGTGTGTGTGTGTGCGTATTTGCGTCTGTGTATGTGCTATATATTAAATATGCCTACAGATACATAGATGTAAATATATATATTTTCCGATTTAACGATCTACAATCCACAATCCACAATCCACAATCCACAAGCATGTCCATTGCAGCAAAACCAAAGCAACAATAAATAGACCCAGAAATTAGAAAGAAGGGAAAGAAATCAAAAACGTTGCCAAACTTTTGAAATGGGCAATAAATGAAGGTCAACATAACCATGTGACGTGTGTTTGTGAGGAAGCCAAAGAGATTCATGCTAGCATCTGTACAGATGTAATAAATTACACACCAATAAACACACACACACACACACCCAAACTTCTTTATATTATATATACATATACATATATACACATATATATATATATATATATACATATATAGATATATATATAGAGATAATCAGTTTCTTGGCAAATGGTCTGTCGGGAACAGCAGACAATGTCATCCAGTGTTGGCTAGCAGATCCTTTGATTGCTGTGCGGTGACCCCAAAGATGGCCCACCCTTGGGCTACGGCCTGGGGCCCGGGATTGTGATATTTTGTGGGCAAAGGTTAGCATAAATAGTTGGGGCCCTTTTTTTTTTTTGTTTTATACATTTTGTTTTTTTTTTGTATTTTTTTTTTTGTGTGTGCTTTGTGTTAGTTTCCCCAGGTAGAAAAAGGGACGGACGCTAATTTTGCTTTCTGTTTTTATGGGGTTTGTTTTTTCTCGGGGTTTTTTTTTGTATTTTATTTTATTTTTTTTTAAGTCAATCTTTATTGATTTATTGGGCAAGAGGCCCGCATAGTGTGGCGCTTCCCTGGGCTTTGGATGGGCATTATAAGGCAGTTGAACGCTGTCTCCGCACTGAACAAGTGCCAAGTGGTTGGTGGCAAGTGGATATTAGTTGAAAAATGGATTCGGATACTGATTCAGATAGGGAGAAGAGCAGTGATCCCAATGAGGAGCTGCTCAGTAGTGATGACAAAACGTTTCATGATGATGATGATGATGATGATGATGGTGATGATGATGCAGACGCTGATTCCTCGGCTGATGAAAATGATAGGTCCGATGCCAGAGACTCAATTATGCAAATCAATGAGGCACAAGTGCAATCCACGGCAGAGCAATTGCTGCTTGTCCTCATGCAAGCGGAAGCCATAGAAATGCAGCAACAGCAGCAGCAACAGCAACAACAACAACAACAACAGCAACAACAACAGCGACAACGGCAACAAATCGATGTTGAAAATGTTGATGCCATTTTAGTTGCTGCTCACGGCGTAGACGTTAAGCCGGAAGTTGCAGCATTGGCCGTAGAAATGGCACATAAAGTTGCATTGCCTGTGGTAACGGATGAGCCACCCAATGGAATGACCATTGAGCCGCTTGCGGCCAAGTTTAGGGACAGCGTTCGGGAATCAGTTGAGTGCTTTTATTCGGCACAGGATCTGCTCGAATATGGACACATGCTGTCCTCGGCAACGGAGCAGCGTACACCGGATGTGGAGTCGGGCTATTTTGATAAGTCCGAAAGTGATGATGTCTCCCGCGACGAGTTTGAGGCACACTCCTCCAGCTTTTCACGTTCCATCAGAGCCACCACAATGGCTGGCAATGCACTGGGTGCATCCGTACCCAGCAGCTCCGAAAGCTTGCGCATTGAAGTGGGTCGTTTCTGTGAGTCGATGGAGGCCTTCGAACGTCAGCGTCTGGAGAACGAACGCCGTCACTCGGATCTCCTCTTGAAGCAGGAGTCCAACACTCGACGCCGAACCTCTTGTCAATCTGGCCATCAATTGTTGGATGAACAGATTCTCGATACTCAAAGTGAGCCTTATATTTTGAAGGTGTATCGTCTAGGTAAATGCTAAGTACTTCACGGGTAGATCCTTTTCTTATTAAAGGATAAAATATAATATTAGGATAGAACAAGGGATGTTTTTATGTAGGAGATTTAGGGAAATATCCGTACAAAATACAACCGCTAAAAATGTTTCCTCAATATTTCAATATTTCAATATTTCCATATTTTAATATTTTATTATACATTATTTTATTATATATTATTTTATTTCATATTTTAATTAAAATTTATGTATTTATTTTTAAGCTGTGACGGGACTTTTATTATTTTTTACATTAACTATATTTTTTTATTTTTGTTAATCTATGAAAAAATAATAAAAAAGGACTAGATTATACAGAAGGATGAAAGCTTTTATACAATTATTTAAAATTTATTTTATTTATATTATATAAACATATATATAGTTTAGCTTTATTTTTAAAATACTTAATTATTTAATTTAATTTTTTATTTTATTATTATATTATAAAATCCATAAATAATTTAAAAAAAAAATAAATTATTCACGCGCTTTTATTTTATGAACTTAAATTATTTAATTCTTTTTAAATTTTATTCTTTCATTAACTTTTTTAATAGTTTTAAATATATAATTTTTAATAATGTTATATTGCTGAAATTTTTCCTGTAATTTTTTTTAAATATTAAAATTAATATTTTCTTACTGTTATAGTTATATTTAATTTTTCTTAATTATCTTTCTGAAATATTAATTTATATACATATCAGTTCTTAAGCTCAAAAATTAAATTTTTAAATTTATAAATTTATAACTACTAAATATTTAAAATTAAAATTAAAATTTATTTTTTGAATTTATAAATTTATAATTTCTCAAAAATTTAAAATTTTATTTATAATTAACTGTAATTTAGGAGAGCCTTCAAATTAAGGGTTTCTATTAATTTCATTTTTTAATCTATCTGATAATTTGTAAAAATTTAAAACTTTATTTTTTATAAGCTCTAGGGTCTATTTATTTTAATTTTTTATTATTTTTAAAACTAGAATTTTTCTAGATTTGTAATAAATAAAATTTTCGAAGGCTTAAAAATGAACAATTGAATTTGCTTACGTTTTTTAACTATTTTAATATTTATTTAATGTTTAATTTAATAATTTTTCATTTAATTTAAAAATGTATATTTTCTTATTTCATTTGATTCACGTCTAATTAAAAACATTTCACTCTTCTTGCAGAGGCTCATCGAGCTCTTGAACTGCTCGAGGACTATCATGCACGCCTATCGGAGCCGCAGGATCGTGCTCTGCGTATCGCAATCGAACGGGTTATCCGCATTTTCAAGAGTCGCCTATTTCAAGCGCTACTTGGTTAGTATCTCAATCTTAAACTGACGACTCGATTAAATTAATCTTAAAAACTATGAACACCTTTGGGGTTGAACTTTACAAATTGAGTTTTAAGTCTGCAATTTTATTTATATTGCATTCTTTTCTTATACATATAGTATATATATACATATATAAATAATTGAGGTACTGGTACAAAGTTTCCAGGAAAGTTTTATCTAAGTTTCTGACAGCTTTGAATTCCGCTGAGCCAAGCAAATATGACGACGCTCTTCAAGAAACACAGGAAGCAGGGAACTTGATACAGTCTCTGATATAATTTCAAGTGGCAGCTGTTGCAGCGTTTCCAACAATGCCCATTATTTCCATGTCTATATATATATATTATATATATGTATATATATGTGTGAATATGTGTACACATACAGTCGCTTATATACTCCTTGCCACCATCGCATTGCCATTGTCCGCCTTTGGATTTTTCTATGACGTCTACAGGAAATTAAAAGTGTGCATTGAATTTTACATTTGGGTCACTTGACTTTTGTTATAGCAAAACATATTGATTACTAAGCTGCAACAACCTCATCACCAGCCATCCATCTACCCAGCTACCCAGCTACCCATCTATCCATCCACCCATCTACTCATCTACCCAGCTACCCATCTACCCAGCTACCCATCTACCCATCTACCCATCTACTCATCTACCCATGTACCCACTCAACCCACCTTCCTTCTAGCCCACCCAACCCACCTTCCTTCTAGCCCAACTATCCGTTATCCATCCTCCGACCTTCTCACGCCCTCCCACAATTCCCTTTCAATTAGTTGCCCTCTCATCTTTCCCATCTCAGCTTTGACCTAAAAACATCCTTTTTTTCCCTGCACATCTTCAAAAATTTTCATGTCAGTTGACCTTCAACATATTCGGTACTTATTTTTCAAATTCATCTCAAAGCTTTATCTAAAGTTAATCTTAAGTGTAATATAAAGGAAATTACGCTCATAAATTTCATATTTTTCGCTGGAAATTCTTTTCCAAGAGTTATTTAAATAAAAAAAAAAAAATAAAAATAAATTCTATTCCGGATTATCCATTGGCTTAAAGGTAAGTACTCCCCACAATTGCTATAAGCTTATTAATAATTTTTTTTATTTCAGATTCGTCACATAATCGAAGGATAAATATGAAAAAGGAAATTCAATACCAAAGCCGAGCCTTTAATCTCGATAAATGCGAAGCTCCTTAAATTATTTATTGCTGGATTAATGAAGATTTTTTTTTTATTGCTGTCACATATAACCAGTACATATACATAAGCATATATGTGTGTCTAACTGTAAATTGGCTGTTTTTTAATTTTTTTATTTTTTATTTTTTATTTTTTTTTTGTTAGGTTTTATTTTCCAATATCAACTGTTGACTCATATTTCAAGTTGTGTTTTTGATTGACTTTGTTTAGCTTCAGGCTTGTATTACCTGTCGTATACGTAATATGGCTTATTCATGTGTATTTTCAATACGTATTATCTTTAAAGAAATATAAATATGAATGTAATAAATATATATTATATATTATTATTATATATTGTGTATATATAGTATATTATATACTATATACTATATATAAATCTTCTCTCGACTGAGCGTAAATGTAAATTTAAAAGTTCAACTCCAAACATAGTTTTATTTATATTTACAATTATAATTATTAATGAAATGTATTTATATTTATTTAATTAATTCCTGTATTTCCATAGATATACAAGAATTCTATGAATTAACACTTTTGGACGATTCGAAGAGCATACAACAAAAAACCGCCGAAACCTTGCAAATCGCAACCAAATGGGAGAAGGATGGACAGGCCACCAAGATAGCTGATGTAAGTAGGATATATGGAGTAATATAGACAACTATATATAGTAGACTTATATAGAGGATTATATAGATATGTGCGATTATATATGTTTGTGATAAATATTGATGGATCATTTAATGGAATTTATTTAATCAGATCAATTAATCAAAGAATTATTTTACAAATTTTGTAACGCTTTGTTAATTATATATATATATATTCATATTATATTTAATATGATTTATGATCTGTAGAATATTATATATACATATACTATATACATATATATCTTTTTTATATATATTTTTTTGATGTCTCAACGATGTTATTTTATATTTAATATATTTAAATTTATTTGTAGTTCTCTAGAAAATTTGTTCCTTGGTGTTGTCAATTTTTTTCAACAGTTAAGATATTCCCCAGATATATATTTATATATATATATATAGCTTTGTACCGATGTGAATAGCAGATTTATTTTCTGAATTATCCTTGTTGCATTTATAATCGTTTTCATATCAACATTTCGTATCATTCAGTAAATTAATTTGCTTCTTTTATAGTTTTGCTTCTTTCATGTAATCAAAGTCTTACTTAACATATTTATATATAGACATATGTATATGTGTATGTGTATATGTATATATATATATATATATATATATATTTATGTGCATATAACATCCTTTGATTTACGCTCATAATAAATCGCCATTTCAATTACCTTTCATGCTACTTTCTCTCTCTCTCTCTCTCTCTCTTTCTTTCTTTCTTTATCCCTCTCTCTCTCTCTCTTTCTTTCTTTCTCTCTTTCTCTCTCCCGCTCTCTCTCTCTCTCTCACATTCTCACTTTCTCTGCCTTTATTACTATTTTCTCCCTCTCTTTCTCTCTCTCTCTCTCTCTCTCTCTCTCTCTCTCTCTCTCTCTCTAATAACTTCCATTTACTGAACGCCTGGCTACTCTACTCACTCTACAGTTTATAAAAACTTCCAATCTCAATCGCAATTGCGCCTATGATTATAACGATGCCATAAATCCCAATCCAAGTTCAAATCTCAATCAAAAGGTGAACGCGGCCGCTCACGCCGAGGCCTTGAGCAGAACATTTAAAAATGAATTGGAAGAGATTTTGGTAAGCACATTGAATCACTCATATCCATAAAGCATTAACCACTTAATTACTTAACTATTTCTACAACTACAAATTGCAATTGCCATATCCTTGAAACAATCTCTCTTTAATAAATCACAGATTATATATAAATATATATTTTTTTTTATTTACTTATTTTTTTTTTTTATATTTGGCAAACAAACCAAATTGAATATTATGCAAATATCCATGAAGTCCGTCCGTCTGCTGGGTGAATAGATTTTCTGTGTTAAAAGGATATTAGGAAAATGTGTATATTATTTACCCAGAGTTCAATGGCACCCATCGTTCATTGGAGGCGGATAAATGTCTGTGGTTCGCGACCCACCATTTGTCTCAAATTGCGTCTGGGAAAACTATTATCGATGACCAATGACTGATGGCCAATGACTGATGACTAATGACGTGGCTGATTTTCGCCACTAAAAATACAATACTATACATATTATATATATCTCAATTATATACAGATATGTGTATATATATTATGTATATAGATATAATTTTATTTATTTATTTATTAAAGTGGAAATCAGTATTCCGCGAGGGTTTGACAGGAAGTGGGCAATTAACAAGGTGTCAAATGTTTTAAGGTGGGCCAATATCATGGGCTCTACTGTAATTCAAAGCAATGATTTCACCCACCCACTGTTACACACTGTATACCCTTCTCCCTCTAACAGCAGCGGTCATTCTGATGAGCTCTCTTTCTGGCTCATTTACGTTTTGTTTGTCTATTTGTGTTGCTTGTGTAGCCAAGCAACCGTTAGGTGTGCACCCACACAAGCATAGAAACCAATCTATGTATATACAAGCACACACACACACACACACACACACACACACACACACACATGCACATTTAAACATAGATCAATCACCTTAGCGTAGGTGCTTTTAAATTTGATAAGGACCCAACGTTAGCGTCGTTTCTTTGTATTTGCAACACGATTTGTGTTGACCCAGTCAGTGGCAGGAAAATGGGAACATGTTGAAAAGTGCCATACACGAGGCATAATAGTGAATTTGTTGTACGTTTTCATGGTGTGGGTACCTTTGGGGTGGGATGGGGGAGCTCATGGACTGAGGGAGGTGGTGAGGGGGGCGGGAAAGACGACTGCTTTCTGATGGAGGGTCACGCTTCAGTTCGTGCCTCTGTGTGTTTGACTTGTGCCGAGTGGGTGGGTGGGTGGGTGGTTGGGTGGTTGTTTAAGGGTGGTGGAAGGTGGCTGTTGGTTAGTGGGTGGCGGGTAACGTTTTGTGGGACTTCGAGGGCTTTGCATCGAATCCCCGGGGTCGGCGCAAATCGTTCGTCGTTTGTCCTGCGCCGACGCCGGTCCTTTGTTATTCTACGAACGTTTTACCATCGACATGCGTAGTACGTTAAAGTTAACGTAAAACATAACGTAAGTCATGCTCGCCTGTACGTGTGTGTGTGTGTGTGTGTGTGTACATGTATTTGTATATGTATATGTATATGTATATCTATGTAGATGTATATGTATATGTATTTATATGTGTATTTGTATATGTATATGAATATGTATATGGATATGGATATGTACATGTATCTCTGTGTGTGTATATGTATGTTTATGTGTATATGTATCTGTATCTGTGTACGTGTATATGTATATGCATGTGTATATGCATTGGCCAACTTGTTACAGTGTATACAAATAAAGTTACAGCTCTCAGAATGTGTACATCTGTATTGAGCTTAATGTCCTGATTGCAGACTGATAACCGAGCTGCGATAAGGATGTGTGCTTGTGGTAGGATGTGCTATAAGCCAAGTTAAATCGTGTACAATAAAGAAATTACAATGCATCAATTGTTCAAGTGCCATTCATAACGTTTTACACTTAAACTAGTTGAAGATGGCCTTTACCTATGCCCCTGTGCCCATGTGCCATGTGCCCATGTGTCCTGTGTCCTGTGCCTGCGCCCTTGCCATCGTCTGCGTCTTCATGACCGTGTCTGTTCGTCCCACTTAGAGTGGCAAAGACGTTGCCCCCTATTTGAGCCCACTAACGACGCCTTTGGCCGCTTTTGACGTTGACGTGAACGCTGGCGTTGGCGCTTGGCGCTTGGCGCTTGGCGCTTGGTGCGTCGCGCGTGGCGCGTGTGGCAGTAACAGCAGCGCTGTCGACGTGTCGAGTCGTACAACTTTCGCGTGTCCGTCATCTCTGTCTCTGTCTTTGTCTCCGTCTCCGTCTGCGTCTCCGTTTGCGTCTCCGTTTCATTGCTCGTGTCCGTGCCTCTGTCTGTCTGCGACTTCGTCTTTTTTCTTCGTCTCAATCTCCGCACCTTTTCGTCTGGGCCAACGTCCTGTCCTTACGACTAACGGTGTTTAACGTTAAGTCACAATCGCGTGCACATATTTTTCCCGGCATTTGTAATTTTTTTTTTTTTCCTATGGACGGACGACGTTTAGTGCAAAACGCGGGAATAAAAGAATTCCAAAATTCACAATGAAATACAAATAAACATTGTTTCTGCACGAGATAACGTAAAATAAAATATAATAAAAATAATGAATATTATTATTTAAAATTTGTATAGTTAATAACAATTTAAAAAAAGCTTCTTACATAAATTGAAACGCTTAAGATAATCAAAATATAATTTAAAACAACGCAAGTTTCACATTTTCCAGATCAACAAACACACGTAAATGAGCAAGCACACACACGCACGCACACACAGACAGACAGGCACACAAACACACACACACACAGGCACACACGTTAATTTTCTTACATACGTGCCTTCTCACACATATGGCAAACAGCTGTTTCCCATCAATGCCGTATATACATACACATAGAAACTTGGCTGCCATTACAACATGTTGCTATCCCGCTTTAACGCACTTAGTTGCAGCAGGAGGAGAATTCTTGAAAGTGTCAATCGCAGCCAAAAGCCATAAAACCCAAGACAAGTGTTGTAAAACTTTTGAATTTCAATTGTGATCTCTGCTCTAGGTGAATTACGTTATTTGTGTGAAGGCGTTGTACCTGTAATAACACAAAATATATTATAGTAATATACATGTGTGTGTGTGTGTGTTTGTGTGTGGCATATATATGAATTTACTGTATATTACGTATACGATTTGGCAATGTTTTCAACAAATATTTCATTGTAGACTTGTCGACAGACATCTGCAGCTATAGAAAACATATGCAGGAACATCTAAACATATAGACTTTTAAACATAAAAAAAAATACACACATTTAAACATATAAATATACTAAACATATAAATATATAAACATCTAAACATATAAATATATAAACATCTAAACATATAAATATATAAACATTAACTTTCGGGCTTTTCATTTTCATTCATGTTATTGAGTTTGTTTTAGCTTCTCTTCATTGGCATTGAGAAACTTTTGGGAACAACAACAAGTCTGTCCATCTATACACACATACATACATACATACATACATACATAAAAGTATTTATGTATAAATACATATTTGTATCGTTGTTCCTTTTTATTTTCTTTGTTCTTTGTTTTGGCAGCTTGTCTTACGGTCGTCTGTCCTCGCTGTGTTTCCCCCTCCGCCTTTGACCGTTTTTTCGCGTACATCCGTTTGAAACGCTAAGAAACGCGGCTTTTATTTTTTATTTATTTATTTTTTGTTTTTTGTTTTTGTTTTGTTGTTTGAAATATATTGTGGCTTTTAAAATGTATTCCATTTTATTTGTGCATCGTTGGAATGAATGGTTTTTGACAGCCGATCAAATGAAAATGCTTACTATATAATCTAAAGTACATACCCATTGACTTAGGCATTGTACCATCAGGGAGACAATGGGCTTAACACTAATCCCTTGCGAAATGCTGGGAACGTTGGGAACGTTGGAAACGCTGCCTTTTGAATGGAAAATTTCAATGCAGAGAACAAGCGATTTGTGCTCAGAAATTTTAAGTGAGATTTCATGTTACAGGTGCCAAAGAGCACATATACATATGTACATATGTACATATGTGCATGTATGCATGCATATACAAAGTACATATTTTTAAACTTCTTCTTTGCGTGGGTGCATATGTATATGTTTTGCATGCAGCAAATGAGGTTCACCCAAAAACAACCCACACACATTGCACGCCATTTCACTTCAACAAAATGAGGTGTAGTTAAGGAATATGGGTTAAATATTTAAATAGTCCTTCTCGTTTGATTTGCAGAAACTCTCCCTAATAGCAGATCATTTATGTCCATTCCAACAGCCTTAAGCGGAGTCCGTGAATTGCAGACTTTTTTTAAAAATTTAATAATTTATTTTAAATTGCATTTTAATAAACAACACGTGTATATATTTAATATTATTTTATTTTATTTTAATTTATTTTATTTTATTTTAATTTAATTTATTTTATTTAAATTTATTTTATTTTAATTTATTTTATTTTATTTTATTTTAATTTATTTTATTTTAATTTAATTTATTTTATTGTATTTTATTTTAATTTATTTTAATTTATTTTAATTTATTTTATTTTAATTTATTTTATTTTAATTTATTTTATTTTATTTTAATTTATGTCTTCCCTATGACCGACATTAGGAGCTTTTATAGTAAAGCATTTTTAATATGCGAAATGCTATAAATGTGTAAGAAAGTCAGTTGTGTGAGCGAGACGGAAATAGTGGCCCCCAAGTTAACACGTGATGTCAAAAAAAATATTTATTAAGAATAAACGACAGGTTACGTGCAGGTGGACATACATATGCACACCCACATACATGTGTATGTAGATGTATGTGTGCATATGGCACATATATTACGTGTCTAAGAAGGACGCAACAAAAAATGGCAACATTTTATTCAACTTACACAGTTAGAAGCACACATTCATACTCACACACATCTGCACCCACACACCTATATCACCCATAGCACATCCGCACCCACACATAGAAGCAGGCTTACATCTGAGACACATACATAAAGCGACAGAGTCATTTGCTTGCCAAGTTGTAAGAGTAGGTGGAAGTTTGTAATATATAATACACACACAGACACACACACACAGGCACACACACAGGCACACGCAGAGACACACAGACACACGCAGACACACGAGCAGCAAACTTGTTGCTTTGTTTGAGTTGGAAGCTAGGTACTTTGAGAGTTTACCCACACACACACACACACGCACAATCCCTTCAAGGATAATCCATGAAAGCAGCACTCGTAACTCGGCACAAGCATCAATTTGAGCCAAATTATTAGTCACTTAGTAACCGATAATTGATTTCTGTAAATGAAACAACACTTGCAGAAGGAGTTCCCGGAATATCTTGTTTAACTTGATAAAAACTTATTGGTTATGTGATGTGATCCCCTGTAAGAGCAAAGTTGTGGGAAGTTTCATAAACAAGAATTAAATAGACAAAAAAAAAAATAATAATTAAATAAGGAAACGTATAAAATGATCGATTGGGTTTCAATTGTGCGCCATTCGCGTCGACGTTTCTCCAATTACGTTGGATCGCGATCGCCGGTGCGTATGCGTCGGCGACGACGGCAATTAACAGCGCCGCCGCCACAATCACAGCAGCAGCAACAACAACAACAGCAGCAACAACAACAACAACAACAACAACAACAACACAAATCTCGTGTGCAAGAGAAGAGGGACAAGGAGCTGCAGGATAATGACAACGATAACGGTGGCAGCGGTCGTTATGTTTGCTGCTGCTCCAATGTAAGGAATCCATTTTGTTTTCAGTGTTGGTAAACAACAAAACAAAAGGCGCAATTTCAAAGTCAAAATTGATTTTATTAATATTATTTTAAATGTAATATTATTATTACAAAGGGCGGTTAAATCTTAAAATATTTTCTATCTATTTAAATTAATTGTTTTCCCGTAGAGAAGTAATTTTCCTGCTTCGAGAAGTTCTGATAAAGTATTTTTTTTTCTTTTTCTTTATTTTTTTATTCGCAGACTCAACGCATGCGCATTGAGAATGACTATGAGAATGCCAAAGATGCTGCAACCGAGGATGTGGCAGTTCAACAAGTTCGCAACTCGCGCTCGCCACAACAACAACAACAACAGCAACAAGTGGTTCAACAATTGCAGCAGCAACAACAACAACAACAGCAGCAACAACAACAACAACACTTCACGCAATCACAGTCGACAGCAGTCAGAACTGGGACCCAGATAGTAAGTGGCTGTAATTGATTGAATTACTCCTTCGTCCTTATCATAGCTTATAGAAACTCTCATGTCACACTAATACCCGGTGCACGAGCAACTGCAAAATCCCAACTGCTGCCTTCTCTCAGCTGCGCCAGTAAGCAGCGCCGCCAACTAATGTCCAAAATGAAACGAACATTCCGAATAGCTTGAAGGAAGCTCTGAAAGTTTCAGGCTTAATTTGTGCCCCCAAGCAAATCCTGCTTGGCGCTGTAAAGACCGGAAGACAATAATTGCATAAAATTGTTTGCTAGAGTTAATTTCGCTTAATTTGAGGCTCCGTTCCATATAAAATGGCTGCCAATGGCGCTTGTTTCCGTTTCCGCTTGTTTGCCGTTTACAAAGTATTTTGCGGCCACGTTAATTTTTTATATATACATAAATACACATTTACATACATACGTTCATCCAAACATGCATACACACTCACTATACATATATACATATATACATATATACATATATACATATATACATATATATATATTTTTGTATGTATTTTTTTTGTTACCTTAACCAGTGTATTGCCAATTGATGTTAATAATTTTACTTTTTCCTCATTCTTCACACATTTTTTTCAATTAAAATTTCTATTTGTAAGTTAACTAAATTGCGTGTATTATAAACATAGGGGGATACAAAAAAATGAAAAAAAAAAAATCCAATGTCCTCATTTTGTTTTTGTTGGACTTTATACTTTGTTCGTATTTAATTTTAAATTTTAATTTCAATTTTGGGCATGCCTATGTTATTATATTGTAATCATACATTTTATGTACTTATGTTTTTAATAAGACATTAAAAAACAAAACAAAACAAAATTTTTGAATCATTTAATATAAAACATTTACATTCCGATTGTTTGATTTATAATTTGTATATGGTTTGTATGTTTTTTTTTTTTATTACAAAATTACAACTTTCTATATTTGTGTTAGTCACTCTTCACCTAAATACATGTTTCTTTTGTTTGTTTAGCTAAAAGTCAACTGTTTTGAATCAAAAACACGTCATATAGATAAAATGTTGAAAAAACAGACGTTTTTTGATATGTGACATTCTCATTTTTTCTAATACTATTACGAATAGATCTCTGAATTAATAATAAGTACACATTCCATTTAAAGAAGTAAAGGCGTTATAAGTAATTTAAATTTAAATTTTTTGATTTGCGCGGTAAGCACACAAGCAACTCTGATCGAGATAGTAACTAACACTGGTCAACTGGCTTCTTATTAGCGCCTTTCGAATATCGATAGGTAGGCTTAAAGCAATCGATCTTCAGTACCACCTCTAGTAAACTAAGCGCAAGCGTCACTCCCTATGTAAAAATGTAAAAAGTAAACACGTCGTTGCTATCTAATAATCCGCGTCAATGTGCAATTATATGTAATTGTAAATAGGTAATGATTTATAGCCAAGTAGTTGCCCAGAATGCAGAGGACATTGAAATTTATCAAGCTTAAACTATTTACTTGCGGTGTTGCCAGACATAAACGTAGTATCATCAGCAAAAATATAACCGGTTACGCATACCAAAACATCGCTAGAGGTGGCCGGTCCAATGGGCATGGCAACTATGAAGAGATCGCGTAGCTCTAGTCAGTCACTGGCTCACTAGAAAAATGCCAACAACACAACACGGGACGAAAAGCAGGCAGCGCATAATTGCGGTGTAAACGAACAAATAAAAATATATCCACGGTCAGTGAAAACCCAAGGCACAAAACTTATTTGCCAATCAATGCGAAGTGCGCGTGAAAATGTGCGTGTTTTATGTTGAATTTGTGCACGGAAGTGACTCGAAAAATACCATAACAAAACGAAAACGTACTGCATAGAAATCTAATGTTAACAACAATATTACTGCCACACATCTTACAAATAAACTAAAACAAAGTGCAATCTGTGCTAAGAAACAACAAATTGATATTAAAATAATTTTTTTTTATTACTTGCTACACATTTTTAACATTCGTCAGAATCGCGTACATATACGTTTACACACGTATGCATATAAAAGTTCACATCTATGTATGTAGGTTATACACAAGCAAAGCGTAGCGCAAAAAATACCAAAATAGTCGGCGTTGACACTGAGAGCGAGAGAGTTAAGGAGCGAGAGTTTGTTTTTTTTTTTGTTCTTTTTTTTTTTTTGCTTTGGCAAACAATAAATAAATATGTATGTATGTAAATTGGAAAGCATAACCTTAACGCGAATGTACATATGTAGATTTGTGTGATTAGAAGATTCTCTCATGCTCAGAAGTAGAAACAGTTGGAACAGTGTCTAGGCAAGTTCTAGACGATAGTTGTAGTTCGAACTCGCTCACGTCTGTAACGCGCCGCTGGTTCGTTGAGTGCGTACCCGATTTCCAATTGTTATTATTTATTAATTTACTCATATTATTTATTTTTTTTTTCGGTTTGTGTGGATGACACTTGTTAATAATAGCGCGCATCGTGAGTCACGCGGCGAGAGTGCAAGTAATTTAACTTACATACATATGTGAGTGCATACGTGTAACTTGTGTATGTGTGTGTGTACAGAGTTATGAACTAAAAGCTGACTGGGGAAATTTGTAACATTTTGTTTAGCACGTAGAGAAGGAACGAACGTTGAGACGTAACTAGAATTAACGTAAACGTTTACGCAGACTACGACGTATCTCGACCGGCATTTGTGATTGCTTGTATTACGTTACGTGCAACGTAAAGCGCTTTAAGGGAGAGCGCCTTGTGATAATAATATGACTACACGCAAAAAGAAGCGCCCGGATGGAAGCGGCAGTGGTGGTGGTGGCTTTATTAAGAAAGTCTCATCACTATTTAACTTGGATTCGGTAAAGAAAAACCATTCATTTCGTATTAGACACATAAGTAAACATACGTATAAGAAAGTGAATCCATATTGAGCTATTGTAGTTAGATTGTTTAATAAGAACCATGATTAAGGCTTCACTAGCTCTGATTAGATTGATTAAATACCTTTCGCTATCCATTTATGCAATATCCGTTTTGCAGTCAGAATTTGCTTTTTCGCTGTGATTTTGGGTGGCTCTTTTAATACATATTCTCAGTGATGATTCCATGGTTTATTTATAAATTCCGCCAGACATTCAGACAAAATGAACGGCACAAAATAAAAAAAAAAAAAATAAAATAAAATATAATACAATTTTCGTTCGCATACAACAAATTTTCTTTGTAGAGATCAACTTGACTCCGTTTGTCAGTCTGTCATCAGACTTTGCGGTTGCATGTCAAATTTCAGCAAATAAACTTCAGAAAATGTCGTTTTACGCATGCGCAACGGAATTTCTTTGTCTATCCGTGCACAACATGCACAGATAAATATATATATATATGTATCGCATATGTACATATGTAAGTGTGTGTGTTTATGTGTGTTTGTGTGTATGTAAATATGCAGTAAATGGGCGTGCATTAAAAAATTTGCAAAAAATTGACAAATGCATCTCTTTCACTCTCATCCCTGCCTCTAAAGTGCCGCCACGCATAATATCACCCACTTACATATCTTTGAATGTATTGTTTGCTCACGTTTAAGCATGTAGATATATGCATACATATATATTTATTCTATCTTGCGGATGTGTGTATGTGTATCCATAAACATTTTCTTCCTCTCCTTTGGCTAATGCGTTAAGACCTATACAAAACATTTGCCCTTCTCTCTCGCTCTCGTTCTGGCCCACTCTCTTTCTCTTTCTCTCTCTCTTCTCTTGTTTGCATAATTTGCTTGAAATAGATCTCGCTCATTGTCCCGTTGGTCCGGTTAGTTGGAATACCAGCGAAATGCTTTAGCAAACCAAATGATCTATAAGTTTTTAACGCACAATACAGTTTACAATCGATATAACGGGTGATTGAGAATGCGATCATTTGAATAAAATATTCCTAAAATTCAAAATATGTAATTTAACTTATAAACTCTTTTAAAGATTTAAAGACTTAAAGAGGAAATATATGTACACAATCATTGGGATTTAAATTATATATTTTAGTTTTTTCTCTTCATATACGCATAAATAAGTATATTTATTTGTACCTTTGTTTATACCTCTGCGAAAACTATTGTAGACCGTAAATTTTTGAAACAAGGCACGTCTTCCGATTTGTATACAAACGGCCTTATGTGGCCTCCATAATGGAGGACATTTAGAAAATTATTGAACCACATTTGGCGCGATTGCGTTTAATTTGTTTCGCTGTAGTTCACTTTAACTCGATTCGATTTGGATCGAGCTGATATATATTTAGGATTGGATCAGACTTGGATACAAATATATATATATATACATATATTTATATTTGGGTGGATTGTACGTTGTGCAGGTGTCGATCTTTTGTGTGTACAAAAGTTGCCGTATACAGAGTTATGTCAATGTTTACAATCGCATGCAGTTTCGACTTTCCGTCAAGTCCCAGCCAGATATATATATATATATACCCATTTAATTATCGAGATAGAGGAAGAGAATAAATGTGAGCATATAATCCACACCCAAAGCATTGAGACTTATTCACATTTGGTAGCAATTTCTCGTACCATATTTGGTAGCCACATAGATGCATACACACAGCCATGTCCATGGCGGTATAAACATATGTGAGCACCTAATATTATATAATACACAGCAGTAATAACATAAGTGCACAATATCTCAGTTGAGTAATGAAAAGTTTAATGTTAAAGTTTTTAAATTTATGTAGTGAAAGTTTTTGCAAATGAAAATATTTTTGTTTTTAAAGAAAGTTTTTGTCTTGAAGTTAAGCTTTTAAATGCACAAAATGAATCCCAAAAAGTGAATGAAACTTAATAGTTATTTTCTTGATATTTGTTTTACTATTGTTTACTCTATAAGCAATATCAACTCTTATAGTTCATTTGCGGCTAAAAGTTCCCAAAAGATTCTTTTGGCTTGCAGAGACATACGGGAGTTTATTTAATTAGAACCAAAGTGTGCCTACTTTTTTGGCCATATCTGTATGTTGACTTTTGCTGGTTAGCAAGTGTCACTTTGTGTCTTCCGTTAAATAAAGAAACCAAAAATTGCCACATTCAGGAACTGAAACTGGTACTGGTGCCCACACTGCATATGTGGTAACTCGTACACCAGCCCCCATTCTCAACCCCCCCTCCCTGAGCTCCACCCCACCAAACTCAATCCCATAGCATTGTCAAAAGCATATGATTCTGTTTGATAAGATAAACAGGGCGACTATGTTGCTGATAAAATGCATGCATGTGTGTATGTGTGTATGTGTGTGTATGTGTGTGTTAGCTTGTGTGGTGACTGATGTTGTGGGCGCACAACAATTGAGTAAAGAGGGAAAAAAATGTTGTGGTCTAGCATATGAGGAGGAGGTGAAACAGGGGGAGTAGCAGGCAACACACAAACCACAGAATTAACAGCTAACCGACCTTCATGCGAAGCCTTTACAGTAACAGCAAATTTAAGTTTGTGATGTAATTTTATTTTTTTTTTTTTTAATACATAAGACTTTAACCGCACTTCCCCGCCCCTCCGGTTGCCCGCCAAAAGTTAGTAGCCTTTGCGAATCTAATCAGTTGTTTGGGTAGTAGACATTCCATTGATCGAAATACATACTTTTTTGAGCGCACGCAGTTTTTCCTTTCGAAGAGGTTCAGTTTTTCATTTTGGAATCATGATTATTCCGCTTTGGCTTGGGTGTGGCCATTCAATGAACTAGTTCATTTCGTTTCACAAACCGAATTTCGAGCTGAATATATATGTAGTCTAATTTGCAATGAATGTCTATGTTTATGACAAATTTGAGAAACACACATGTCACACACACACCAGGGACCTGACCTACCGCTTTCATTTATACCTGCCTGATTATCTAGGGCTTGTTAGGTAGATAGTGGTAAAGGTAATTTCGTGTAGTATAGTGTAGGTTATTTGGTGTAGTTCTTGGTTGGGATGCGTAGACAATTGCCCCAATTCGAAGCTGCTCCCTTGGAACAGACATTACTCACGTCACGTAGCAGCCAAACACTTGAATGTTGACCCAAGCGAAGTCAAAAGGTTAATCAGCAATTTGTTCCCCACATCGCACCGCATCGCACGTGAGCGGCTTAAAGGCGGATCGAGTTTGCATTTGCGACGAGTAACTGCAATTTGTAAGTGTCTTGACTTTGTGGCTGGCGCATATGGGGAGGGGCTTTTAATGAATTCATTCATTTACACTTGGCTGCTAATCAATTGAACTCGTTTATATGTTCGCACACACACACACACACACACATGAATATAGTATATCTATATTTATGGTTAGGCGTGTGTGTCTTGTGTGCGTAAGCAAAGTGTGTGAATGTCCAAGCGTAATTTGTTTATTATGTTTTCAAAATGTTGCAATTTTTAAAAACTACATCAGATCAAAGTCTATACTTTGAGGGTCTCCAGTCTCCCGCTCTCTCTCTCTTCTTTTCTCCATCTCTGACATATCTAGATACGTGCTTCAATGGGCGCGGCATTGACTGTACATCAAAGAAAATGAGTGACTGCTGCGAATTTAAATTCCAATTCAAAATTCTATTCCAAAAACAACTTAAACTCGACTCTAAAAAAACAAACCATTTATAATCCTGACTCCTAGGGGAAGATTACATTTAATTACACAGTCTTGTCTTGCCTAGAAGTGGATCTATTTTAGTTGTCATGTCCATTAATCAGTCGCCGTTCATTCAGATCTCGTATTATTATTGCCTCTAGAGACTTGTTTACTTGCATATCGTATTCAGATTCTTAATCTATATAATTGTAAATAATTTAATTGCTGATTCTACAAGTAATCGACGACCTCCCCCCCAAACACGTTCCCCTCTGTGATGTTCATGGCCAAAGCGATGCCATGTTTTGAGCGGAGAGGACAAAGGATGCATTTGAAGTTGCCTTCAAATAGCTGCTAAAGTTATTTATTTTAATTATTTTTATTTCTATTTATTTTCTCCAAAAAAATGAATATTCATTTGAATGTTTTACTTTCAAGTTCAAATAAATCAAGTTCTTCGAACTTGTCCCTCAATTGAAAACTCAACTGTGTGATTTATGGCCAAGCGTTGCCCCCTTGACAAATGCGTCAATTAAAATTCAGAAGTGTCATTTTTAATATTTTTTCAGTATTTGAATTCAATGAAAAAATATTACTTTTTTTCAATATTTAAATATTGCCATATTTTTAAACACTTAAATATCTAGCCTTTTATTCAAAAGGATGCACTTTTAGGTACAGAAAAGTACTGAAATTTTTATAGGAAATTTAGAGAGTTTTAAAATATTTAATTAGTTGGTTTAAAAATTTTCTTAAAAATATTAAAAATTAAAAGTTCTCTTTTTGGTACCAAAACAACTTTTCAGCTTCACAAGGCGTCCTCGACGAAGGTAAGCAGTTGCCTCCCAATGGCAACTCGTGTTTGTTCCTTAATAGAACTCATGCTCTCTATATGTTCCATATAATCTCCATACTTGTATACGTCCCGACTTAATCACATTTGTGTCTTGTCCCACATCCGGTGCGGAAAAGTTATTTCGACTCCACTGGAAGATGCATTTTAAATATATTTGTGTTTATCGCTTCCATTGAAACTTAACTTAAGAAGTAAACATTGTACAATGCCTACACATGTGATCCATTTATAAGCACGATAAATCATATTGAGTTCATAAAATAATCTTAACAAAATTAATATAAATAAAATTAAAAAAAATAAATTAAATAATAATAATAATAATAATAATAATAAAAAATATAATAATTATAATAATAATTTAAAAAAAAAAAATAATAATAATAATAATAATAATGATAATAATAATAATAATAATAGTAAAAATAATAATAATAATAATAAAAATATTAATAATAATAAAAATAATAATAATAATAATAAAAATATTAATAATAATAAAAATAATAATAATAAAAGAATAATAATATTTAAAAAAATAAAATTATTTGGAATAATTAAAATAAAAAAATTTATTAAATATTTAAAATAACAAAAATTAATTAATTAATCAAAATAATAAAAACATTTAAAAGAAAAAAAAATTTAAAATAACAAAAATTAATTAATTAATCAAAATAAAAAAAATATTTAACAAAAAAAAAAAAAAAATTAAAATAAAAAAAAATTATAGTAATAATAAAAATAAAATTGATAAAATTGATAGCAATTATTTTGTTCATATTTAATAAGAATAATAATTAAAACTATGTGTTGCTCATGATTGTTGGGTGTTCCGCTTATGTGCGAGTCCTTTTCTCCCACAAATTGCATACATTGTTCAAATGATCGCCAGACAATAAGAATCCTTAAAGCCTTTGCTATAATGAATCCTTATTTCAATGTATTTGCGCAGGTGAATGGCGATGATAGCTGGTATTATGAGGACATTCAGCTGGAACGTGGCAACTCCGGTCTGGGCTTTTCGATAGCCGGCGGCACTGACAATCCACATATTGGTACCGACACATCGATATACATAACGAAATTGATTCCGGGCGGTGCAGCGGCCGCCGATGGACGTTTAAGCATCAACGATATTATTGTATCGGTTAATGATGTCTCTGTTGTGGATGTGCCTCATGCATCCGCTGTGGATGCACTCAAGAAGGCTGGCAATTTGGTCAAGTTGCATGTGAAACGAAAACGTACTGCAAATTCTGCCGCTGCATCTGCCGCCTCAGCCGATGTGCATGATAGTGTTAGTGCAACGTCGGCGACGTCGGGATCCAAGGTAATCGAAATTGATTTGGTTAAAGGTGGCAAAGGTCTGGGCTTTTCGATTGCCGGTGGCATTGGCAATCAGCATATACCAGGCGACAATGGCATCTATGTGACAAAGCTAATGGACGGTGGTGCGGCTCAAGTGGATGGTCGTCTTTCCATTGGCGACAAACTGATAGCTGTTCGCACCAATGGCGTAAGTACATAAATTTATACAACACATTTATGGGAAATGAGTTCATTTAAGACTAATGCAAATTTTCTTATTCGTATAGAGTGAAAAGAATTTGGAAAATGTCACGCACGAGTTAGCTGTGGGCACACTCAAGTCCATTACCGATAAAGCGACATTGATTGTGGGCAAAACGCAACATTTAACAAGCAGTGTATCCCAGTCAGGCGGCGGCGGCGGTGTCAGCGGTCAGCTTGCCCAGCAATCGCAGGCGCACTCACAGTCGCAATCGCAATTGGCGGCCACGCGCCAACCGCAGCAGCAAATGAATTCGGAAACCGCAGGTGCGCTTAACAATGTTGGCCAGACAGTTGTTGATTTAGCAGCATCGGTCTCAGAGTCAGTCACAGCTATCATACCAAGTAGCAACTCCACTCCAATCACCAATTCCAATTCCAATACCAATACCAATTCCAATTCCAATACCAATACCAATACCAATTCCAATACCAATACGAACACCAATACCAATTCCAATTCCAATACCAATACCAATACCAATACCAATACCAACAACACGAACATCACCAATACCTTCACCACAAATTTAGCCTCAAACAACAGCCACATAATGCAACATACTGCAACAGTCAGCAACAGCAACAGCAGCAGCAGCAGCAACAGCAACAGCAACAGCAACAGCAATAATAATAATAATAATAACAATAACAATAACAATAACAACAACAACAACAACATCAGCAGCAGCATCAGCAACAGCAGCAACATCAACAACAATAATAATATTAACAGCAACAACAACAGCAGCTGCAACACCAGCAACAACTACAACAACATCAACCTAGTAGCAGCCACAGCTACCACAACCACACAACAAAAAGCACCCGCCCCAGCCTCAGCCTCAGCCTCATCCTCTGCTTCAGCCTCAGCCTCAGGCTCAGCTATAGGCTTAGCCTATAACGCTAAGCTTTCAATGCCAATGGCTGCTAGCAGCGCAGAGCTAAACCGCTCCCAATCACCCTTGCCAAGGCGTAAGCGAATCACATTTGCTCTTCAACTTTTCACACTCCTAATAACCATCTATCTCTCATCTAAAGAAAGAGTCGTCCTACTAAAAGTCTTAAAATAGTACGAGATGTGTAGCAAAAAAGTAAAAGGATCATCTCTAAGATCTCTAACCATCCTTAGATCCTTAGATCATGTAGCTTACTTATTACTCATAGCGTCTGAGGCAATCGTTTCATTGTATAAAATCAAAGTATATTCCCCTTTCAATTATTCAATTATTCAATTATTCACATGATTCTCTCAGTGATCATACGATTCATGAGTAGTTTGCTTATAAAGTATATAGTTTGTAATTATAATGCCAAGTATATCTTATGGATGGATTGGGTGGCACTTAGTTATTGTATGATAAGGTCAAGAAATGCCAATACGAGTCTTTCAAGTGCATCCTGGACATTGACAGGACGCTCGACTTATTGCTGATATCTTTCGTCTTTGTCTCTCCCTCTCTCTCTCTCTATCTATCTCTCTGTCTGTATCTCTTTCTTTACTACTAATCCAGGAACTATTACAATCCCAGCTTCCTTCTCTTTCACCTACTCACCCTCAACCTTAACCTCTCGCTCTCGCTCTCTTTCTTTTTCGCTTACTCACTTGATTCGTGATATATTGATCATACGTTTCGAATCCTTGAGAGCTTGCACGGCTTTTGCTTGCTCGCTCGCTCGCTCGCTCGCTTGCTGGAGCTGCTCGTTTGAAGTGTTGTTTGTTGTTTCCACAATCTCAGAACACTTTCCACCGTGCAGTTCATCCAATTCGATCTCAACCCAAATCGATCTCAGTCCAAGGCATCTTCTTACAGTGCATGAATAATAACTTAATATATAAATATATATACATATTTATATATATATACATATTCTCTTATTTATTTTTTTTTAATTGTTATTAAATAATATCCTTGCGTGTCTTATGATTATCTTTGATTGTCATTTCTACTTCTACTTCATTTTGGTATTTCTTACATGTGAAATCCGCAAATATTATTCATCTACGTTTCTGTCTCTGATGTTTACTTACTTTTTGACCTTACCGTTTGCCAGATTTATCGTTTATCGATAAGAATGCAAAGCGTGTTTTATTTCTATGTCAATTTTGTTTTTAACTTAAAGGATTTTTTTTATAGTTTGGAATACGCTTCCATTTCTCTTCTTTTCCTATCCTTGATCTTTGAGTACAAGTAACAGACATTAACTTAATTTTTTCTTTTATTATTATAATTTTTTTTTTGTTATTAACAACATTTTCACTTTTGTTTGTTTAGGTTCGGGAGTTAATTAAGTTTCGGTATTTATCCAAAATCAAAGTAGAGTTTCCTTTCTTTTTAGCAAAAATTTAAAAAAAAAATCGTTTTGATTAATTTTCTTTCTTGGTTAGAAAAACTTCTTAATTCAATTCTCTGTCTGTTCCTTCTTCTATTTTGTTCTCTATGTTTTAAGATTTTCGTCTGATTTCTTTATGGTGACTTTTCTTTTAACAATTCTTTTCACAATTCAATATTGAAATACGTGACCTCCATTAATTACCCGTAACCCTTTCTTTTTCATGTCTCAATATGCACGTCTGTGTGTGCATAACTTTGTGTGTGTTTATATTTGTGTGTTACCGTTACACGCGTTGTGGTTTATTTATTGATAAATTAAACAATCAAATAAAATATACAAAAATCCAAAAAAAAAAAAATATATACAAAAAAAAAATGCATCAAATTTATAGAGCCCGGCTCAAGATATGCATCTACAAATGTTCTGGCGGCCGTGCCACCAGGCACACCGCGCGCTGTCAGCACCGAGGATATCACCAGGTGAGTTAATCATTTTATTTATTTATTTTTATTTTTTTTTTATTTATTTATTTTTTTTTATGTTGTAATGTTTACTTTTTTTTTAAGGAAATGAAATTAAATTATTTAAATTTTTTGCTTGATCACAGAGAACCGCGAACCATTACCATACAAAAGGGACCACAAGGTCTGGGATTCAATATTGTTGGCGGAGAGGATGGCCAGGGTATTTATGTATCGTTCATACTGTCTGGCGGTCCAGCGGACTTGGGCTCCGAGTTGAAGCGTGGCGATCAATTGCTAAGTGTAAACAATGTTAATTTAACGCATGCCACACACGAGGAAGCAGCACAGGCACTCAAAGTAAATAAAAAGGATACGACTTCCTTATTTTTTTTCCATTTATCTAAACGTGTTCAAATTTGTTTGCAGACTTCTGGTGGCGTTGTCACCTTGGTGGCACAATATCGACCCGAGGATTACAATCGCTTCGAGGCACGCATTCAGGAGCTTAAGCAACAGGCTGCGCTTAGCGCTGGCGGCTCTGGAACTCTGCTGCGCACCACACAAAAGCGTTCCTTGTATGTCCGAGCTCTGTTCGACTATGATCCGAACCGCGATGATGGCCTACCATCGCGTGGCCTGCCCTTTAAGCATGGTGACATTCTGCATGTGACCAATGCATCCGATGATGAGTGGTGGCAGGCACGTCGTGTTCTTGGCGATAATGAGGATGAACAGATTGGAATTGTGCCATCGAAACGTCGTTGGGAGCGTAAAATGCGTGCACGTGACCGCAGCGTTAAATTTCAAGGACATGCGGCGGCCAATAACAACCTAGATAAGGTAAATACGTCAATACTATACAAGGAATACTAGGATATGAAAGGATATATTTACACTATCTGAACAATAATTATTAAATGAAATATTTCATTGTACCAAAAAATTGTCGATCACATTGGATACCCTTGATAGTCAGTAGGATAACAAGATTTTATTTATCCTACTGACTACCAAGGATATCTTATAGAGTATCTCATCTATGATTTTTTGGTTCAAAGTCATGACTTTCAAAAATGGAGTCTTCCTGTGCATAGGAACTCCATATTGTTTTTTGGTGCCTATGGAGCTCGCAGCTTTTTCAAGTCTAGTTTCTTGAACTTCCTACAAATTATGCTTTATCATTGTTTTTTGCTGTTAAAGTTAATGAGATTCCATTTAAGTTTTATTAAATCAGTTTTATAGAGGTTTTTCTATTTGTTCTTCTAATTTTACTTATTTGCTTTTTTTTTATTTGTGTGTAATTACAGCAATCAACATTAGATCGCAAGAAGAAGAACTTCACATTCTCACGCAAGTTCCCATTCATGAAGAGTCGCGATGAGAAGAATGAAGATGGCAGCGATCAAGAGCGTAAGTAGCCACCAAGCGCAGGCACAGGTGTGGAGCCTGCCTAAATAACAATAATAAGAAAATAATACCAAAAAAGAAAAAGGAAAACCAATTAAACTCCAAAGCGCGTTTGCCTTTAATATTAACAATAACAACAAGAACAATAATAATAATTATAATTATAATAATAACAACAATAACAACATCAACAACGGCATCAACAGTAAAAAGAACAACAACAACAACAACAACAGCAACGTCTGTAAAAAAGAAGTTGAGCAAGTGAACAACAATTGATTTGCTCAGTAATTTGTTAAATGCTCTTATTGTGTCTCTTGCTGTCTCTGTCTAACTCACAACCTTTGTTTCTGTTACACGTTTTCTTCTCTGTCCTAAGTATTTGCGTCCCGCTCTCTCTTTTTATTGGAATGTGTTCGGATTACATTGCGTCTGCGTGTGTGTGTGTGCGTGTGTTACGATTCTTATCAACTTCTTCGTTTTTTTTTTTCGTTTTTTTTTTCTTTTCTTATTTACTACTTTTTGTGCAAAGGTGTAAATTTAAATAAATTATATTAAAATTTTGTTAATGCTATAAAATTTTTTATTTTAGTTTTTAAGTCTTCTGAGAACTTTCAAGAGTTTATGTGTATTAAATGTCCTTTAAATGTTCTTTGGTTTTCTTTCTAAATAAAGAAAATCTTAAAAACTTGTCTTCTCTTAACTTACACTCACACACACACACACACACATTTATACTTTTAAATTTACACACGCACGCCCACCCCTCATATAGCCAATTATATGTTTTTCCATTTCCAAGCCCAACTTTTCACATAACTTAAGTACAGAATATTGTTTAAAGTTTCATATCTTTTATATATTTATTGTTATTACTTTTTTTTTCTTCCTTGTATGAGCGTTTTGGTTGTTCGTTGTTGATGTAAAAAAAAAAAAAAAGAAAGAAAATCATTAATTATCGTTATACATTTACTTGTTTTGTTTTTGTTTATGTTTCATTTTTTTCTTTGTTTATTTTCATTGTGTTTTTTTCACCTGCGATGGTCCTGCGTCTACGTCTCCCAACGTTATCCTTCGATGTTTCATACATGACACGTACACCACACTACATACATATGCCGTAACGAACAACAACAACAACAACAACGAATATAAATTACAACAACAACACACTTAATGTTGTGTCTTTATTGTTCTCTGTGTGTGTGTTTGTGTTTGTGTTTGTGTGTGTGGATATAAAAAAATATAGCGAATGGATTTGTGAACAGCAACAGTGAAATCGATGTGAACAATGTTAATAATAATCAAGCGAATGAACCGCAACGTAAGTGCATATGTATATGTGAGTGCGTGTGTGTGCTCGCCCGGGTAAATATGTCTATATATATATGTATATGTGTGTATGCACACACACGCGCACATACATTTTGTATTTTATATCTCGTATATCTCGTATATCTCGTATATTGGTTTTACTGTGTGTGGGATCAGTTTATATAGACATCCATTTGATCTGTGTTTTATCGGCTTTTGGTCTATGTCTGTATTTTCGATTAATATAAATATATATACATTTACTATATATTTATATATATATATATTTATATAATATGTGTTGGCTTTGTTTATAATTATTCACATGGTTAATGCTATAGCGTGGAGTTGGGTATTTTAAATTTTAAATGTATGTACATGTATATGCATAGACAAGCATAACAAGTAAACAATTTGATACTCTACTAATGTTTAGCCCTAAGAACAAGTCATTAATCACATTTTACATACATACATACATACATACATAAATATATTATACATCTACATATATATAAATATCAATCTGATTGTCAACATGCTTCAGCGCTCGTCTCAGCCCATTCATCCAATCCAACAATATGTATGTATGTGCCCCTACAGCATCAATATATCAAACTAGATCGATCGTGTCTTGGAAGAGCTACAACAACCACAAAGCTTTTTACATGCATAAAAACCAATACTTTTCACACGTTACTTTTCATCAAGTTTTGCTATAACAACAAAAAAACTCGACTCTATTCGAGATCATATCAAAATAACAGCAATCAAAAACAATATTAATAATAACGATAATAATAATAATAATTCTGATAATTTACAAACAATTTATAATAATTATAATAATAACAGTAACAATCATCATTATGATCTTAGATGAAACCTTTTTAAAGCAGTTTCTCATATTTCATAATTACACCTCCTAAATTCCTACAGCTACAACTACAACTACAACTATTTTAAACTATTTACAACCTTTACAACTCTCTACTACATAATTATATCTAATTTTTACTACTATTCTGTTTTTAACTGACCAAATCGTATATCTTTTTCGATTCTCTTTTGTTTTTCTCGTTTCATTTTTCCAGCTTTTATGCTTTGCTACACACAAGACGATGCCAATGCTGAAGGAGGTATGTACTTGACTATAAACCTGAAGCTAGAACTATATACACACTTACACAATTTTATATATATACACATATCTACACATACATATACATATATATACTTACACTTCCACTCACACTCCACACTCACACTCACACTCCCACTCATACTCATATTTATTTGTAGCAGAACTAACTATGCGTACAGTGATGGCCATAAAAATAGTACAGGTTCATTTATTTGTTCTGCTTATATGGCCATTGCTGTATGCAATACATACAAACATACATACATACATACATACATGCATACAAACATACATTCATTCATACATACATGCATACTCACATACACATTAATAATTATACATGTATCGTTTACTTGTACTTGTATTTATTGATTAACACAACTGTATCAATTTCTATGTAACGTCTTTTACACTATACTACATGTTTCTACACTCACACAAATCATGAATAATCACTGTTTGTTTTCTAAGAGTTACAAATAATACCTAACCTTCAACTCATTCCACATCCATTGATCGATTTTATTGGTATTATCTCTTTTCTGTTGGCTCCTTATAGCATACATACATACATACATACCATACATACGTACATACTTCTATATACGTATATAAACATACAATTGCATATATCATAATTAAGTTGTAAACCTAACAATTAGTTTTTTAATTTTATATTCTTTTAGTCGTTTTGTGTTTTATCCATTTCCATGTCTTCCTTTAATGTAATTTTAAACTAGATATTTTTTAATTCGTATTTATAAACATATATCTACATATCAATACTCAACCATATCGATATATATCGTACATACATATAGTGATCATGTGTATTATTTTCCAATCTAACAAGATTATGTTTTTTTTTTTAAGTTTAATTGGTTCGATAAGTCAATTTATCGAAAGTCCCCTATCGATATATATTAAATATCGAATGACAAGAAAACATTTTGCTTATTTTGATTTCCAAGTGAGACCTGAAACTACTTAATTATTTAATAAATAATTGTCTTGGTTTCATTTGCGGATTGTCAAAGGAAAATAATTTCAACTGATATCGATTTATCGATTTATTAAAATCAATTGTATTTTTCTTTTCAAATGACAATTATTCTTCTACAATGCGGGACTAACGAAAATATTTTAAAAATAAAATTAATCGATTTTAAAAAGCAGCAATTCATTTGAGCTTATCGATTATTCTTGTTATTAAAAAAATTTAATTTTTTTGATTATTTAATAAATTTTAAAACAGAAATCTAATCCTTTTTTGAAACATCTTCAAAACTCTTCATATACCTACCGATTAACATCGTTTACGCGCATATCGATAAATCATTTATCGTGTGCATAAATAAACATTTATAAGGAAACATTTTTATTTCGCATTATTTTGTATAAATTTATACATTTCACATTTTACATTATCCGCCATTTACAGAATATACAAAACAAGTTTAAATAAAATCTAAAATCAATCGTTGTATCTGTATAATATCGATAAATCAAAAGTACAAAGCACATCAAAATTAAGTCCTTTTTACTTTTAAATAGTTTTGTGCATATTTTCAATCCTAAATCATCTGTTTGGTCATTTTCGTATTGTGCAGGATTGTATATCGATAGTATCTTAAAATATATGTATACGATAAATATGTATAACTTCGGACAGTCCCAAAAAAAAACAAACAGTATTTAAGGTTATGGACGGAGTAATTTCATGAATTCTGTGCGATTATTTGATATATTTTTATTTAAAATTGTTATTATTCGATATATATGTACGATGTGCTCCTTATATCAGAAAAGTATATTATATATTTATATTTATATATATTCATGTATTTATGTTTATATATATATACATACATATATACATTTGTTTAAATCTTCTTTACTTGTTATTCCGTACGTAAAGCCGAAAGGCCGTGTCAAAACTATCGGCTTTAATGAATGCTGAGTCTATCGATAGTTGGTTGTAACTTTATGTTTTATAACTTAAAATTAAAGACAGCCTTAAATGCTGTGATTTGTGTCTAGGAATTGTCATGCTCTATATATATATATATAAATAATTATACATTTATATATGTACATATTATATATATATATCATATGTTTATATATGTATGTACATATATGTATATAAATATATATGTATGTATTTATATAAGTATGTATATATAAATATCTGTACATATTAATATTTTTGTGTGGTATTCGTCAGTTATCTTTGTGTTAATTTAAGGTAATTAATAAGTAAGTGTCTACTTATTAAGTACTTACATTTACACCTGTAAACACACACGCTCCGATCTCGTCGACCGATTCATTCGCATATATATAACATAACCGTTATAAATGTGCATATCCTTAATGAAAATGACAGGAAGAAAAAAATTCGTATACTTGACTTGGGGATTTTTTTTTTTAGTTTTATTCACTTTGTCATTTGGTTTTCCCTTTTGATTTTTTATTTGGTTTCACATTTATTCTTCACTCACTTTCACAAACTTTGGTTTGATTCCTTGCGACCGAAAGTTAGGATCAGCCAATCGATAACTACTAAGTGATCCTTAATCTTTATGTGTATATACATAAAATATTGCATTTTTTTTTTTTTTTTCAATTGATACATTTGCACCTTTGTAGGCAGGTAGAAGGCTATAGGCAAATATCTACATAGATGATCGTATGCGCGTGTTATCGATAGTACCTAATAATGAGGGTTATGCAACATACGATAGTTGATCATGTCATAGCTTCAAATGCATGTGTTATTATCAATGATACATGTAAATGCAAAAAGTAACACAACATGCGATTGTTGATCATGTCATATTCTCGTATCGTATACACGTGTTATCGATAACTCCTTAAAGACAGGATTAACACGACATACGCTGGTCAATCATTTTAGATCTTTGACAATAGACAGTAAAATTATTGGTTGCCTTAAGGTCTATATCTTTATTTGCTCACATAGATAAACACAACATACACACACACACACACACACACACACACACACACACACACATACACATATACAAGTACCAGATATACATATACACACACACACACAAAAAGACAGGCTCACAGGTACACAATCGATCGATTGTTTTAATAGTTCATGAAAAAAACAAACAAACAAATTTTGCAGGTTACTCAATTTGATATCGATAATTAATGTTTGTTTATCTTTTTCTTTCTTTTCTTTAAACAATAATTTTCTTTTGATCTAACCTTTGTGTGTGAACTTTTGTCAATTTTTTCGTTCAACAAAAACAAAAAAAAAAATATATATATATATAATAATAATAATAATAATAATTAAAAAAAAAAAAAAAAACAACTACAACAACAACAACAAAAATATGAACAACAAAATCGTTTATAATAAATTATCAACTGCTTCATCTACTTTCTGCTGCCTACCGTTATTATACGACTCTACTACTACTTCTGTTACTACTCTACTACTACTACTACTGCTACTACTACTACTACTACTATTACTACTACTCTTACTACTACTACTACTTTTACTACTACTACCTCTACTATAATCACAACGTGAATTACTATTTTTTATCGATACGACATTGTTTTAATTTCGTTGCGTTTGGTAATTGACAAACTATAATTAAATAATTAAATTATCAACAACAAAATGTCATTTAAAAAAAAAAAACAACAACAACAAAAACTATTACAACAACTGCTACTACAACCGAAAAATGAAATACATCTTTGATATTATATTATATTATATTATATTCAAAAATCTACCAAATGTTACATATATATTCTTGTTTTGCTTTACGATATTCGTTTAAATTATTTAAACAATTTTTAATTGAAAACAACAAAATGTAAAACTGTTGAAATGAAACCCGATATACTTTAATACACTATTATATATGTATATATATTTTAATATATATAATATATAATATAAAAATATATATTTGTTTGCGCTCGTTTATGTACTGCGACAACAACAAATACAACTACTTTTACTACTACTTCTACTACTAAATTTATCTACTACTATCAACCCCGAACATCATCAACCAACCAACCAATCTACCAACCAATCAACCAACCAATCAACCAACCAATCGATCGATCAACTAATCGACCATTCAACCAATCGACCTATCGAAATTATCGATAATTATGTACGCGCGCAGGCGAGATTATCTACAGAGTGGAATTACCCGATATGGAGCAGATAACATTAATCTACTTGGAGAATAATGATGCTGACTATCGTAAGTCGAGCAACAATTAAGCAACAATTTTTGTAAAAGAACCAATCTGAAACAAAAACCACATAAATGCAACAACAAAAGCTAAAAAGGCCTTCAAATATTACAAACTATACAATTAATTAATTAATTATTAAAGCTTACGTTTTCTTGAACTTAGGTTTCAACGTCAAAACAATATCAAGAATATATATATATATATATATATATATATATATATATAAATACATATATATATCTTCTATTTTTTCCAATTTTTTTTTCATACGTTACTTTTGTTATCAAACCAAACGAAACTGCAAGCAATTATCCTTTTAAATGCCGGTTAACTAGTTAGTTTTCCAGTCTCTTTCCCGATCTCTCTCTTTCTCTCTCTCTCTCTCTCTCTCTCTCTCTCTCTCTGTCTCTATCTCTTTTACTCTCTTTCTCTCTGTATCACTATCTTTCCTTTTTGTCTCAATACCCCATTTTATCAGTATTTTTCATTCATTCTTCGTAGCTCAAACGATTCCAATTTTAATTAATGCAATTATGACATTTTAATAGCTCTTATAATTCCTCTCATTATAGGTTAGCCTAGGTTTTTCGTTCAATTGAAAATTCATTTATTTTTTCTCTTCAATTTTCAAACGATATTATTTTCAGTTATTATATTTCTAATTTTTAATTGCTATAAGTTCAGAGATATGAAATACAGAAAATTCTCTGCTCTTTGCTTGGTTTTTGTTCCTTTCAGTTTCTCTCCCACCCACAGTACTCTTTCTCTCTCTCTCTCTCTCTGGTACCTTCTTGTAGAGTTCAGTTATGATGTTTAGTTAAGTCTAGATTTCACATCATTCCAAGAATAAGTACTCTTTATTTTTATATATTCAATAGATTTGCATTTCCTGCTTGAAAAAACAGAATTTTCTTTTTTCTAGTTCTTAGTAGAATCCAATTCCAAGTACCTGATAAATAGTTTATTAGTATCGATCTAGATCCTTAAGCATAAGCTTTAATCTCACAATTAATAACTCGTTTTAAATAGTTGCGACACACTGAAGTAAGAGGGAAAAATACATTGAAGATCCTTTCATATGTAGTTTTATCCTGTGCTAAAAAGCAGGTCATCCGCTAGCGAATCTTTTCGATGGTCTTGTTCGGCTTGGGGGGTTGTGTGCAACCCATCTCAGTGCTCAACGCTTTGATCGTAAGAATCAAAGCTATGTTTTATCAAACATGTTCACGAGTCACGAACAAACAGGTTTGTCAAGCATGTTCGTTGGTTGTCGACCTGTTGCAGACGAGCCACAGTTCACGTGGGTGTCAAACAAATTCTTTAAAAAATTATCTGTCGAACAGATTGTCAATGGATTTGTCGAACAGTTCAAACAGTTCAAACAGTTTTGTTGGACAAGATCATCGAACAACAAGTTCTTAGAACTGGTTAGGTCCGTTGATGGCCTGCTCAACTCGGGTTGCAGTATTTAAGAGTTTCGAGTTCAGTTTTAGTTAAATGTGTTAATGCCTGTTTTTTTTTGTTATTGTTTATTCTTAACGCTGTCTATCTTTCTATTTTCATTACTATTTCTATTTGTATTTCCTTTCTTTTATCGAGTCGTTTAAAATCACAATCTTATTGTAATTGCTTAGTTTCATGCTGTGCTTTATCCATTTCACAAATATATCCCTTAAGCAAACTTTGTAGAGCTGCAAAAATCGTAATATACCAAACCTTAAAGTCGATACCAAACCACCACCGATAAATGTATTGTTATTGTCATTGATCGTTATCGTGGCATTCGATATCATTACAACAATTGCACGCACATTTCATTCACATCACATCTACGGCAGAATAATAACAAAAACAAAAAAAAAAAGAAAAATAAAATCAATTGAATACAAGGACACAATCCAAAGATCCAAAACTCCTCCGAAACCCCATCAATAGGATTATTGTAAACTCCCATATCGATTTATATATAAATAAAAATATATATAAATAAACATGTGTAACCGGATATTCGTAAATGTTAATTAAGCCAATAATAGGAATGCGAACGATGATTTGTATAATCAAATGATGTATTTGCAAAATAATATGATTTCCATAAATTTATCGAAAAGTCTGTGAAGATGAATAAAAGTCTTGTTTGATTTATGAAGTGTTGTTAATTTATCGCCTCCAAGTAAATCAATGGCATTAAAAAACAAAAACAAAAAAAACAAAAAAAAAAACGTAATTCTTTCTTTCTTTAAGACTTCCTTCATTCCCGGCCTCAGACTTATGCTTTAACCCCCCGTTTCACTTTATCTTTATCTATCTGTCTCTCTCTCTCTCACTTACATATCTCTCTCGCCACCCGCCCCCGCCCCCTCTTTATATTCAGATTTTCATACATTTTGTTCGTTTTGAATTTTTGTTATTGAAATTTATTTGCGAACTACTAGTTAACGTTTTTCAACAATTATTGGCTGACTGACATTTTTTAAAGAAATTAAATCTTAACCTGAATTGCAAAGCATATCTGATATCCCATGAACATATATATAACAGAGTGAGTAAAAAAAAAAAAAAATTAAAAAAAATATCCTTTGCTCCATATTTAAATAAAATGTGAGCCAAAGTCTTTAATCACATCCTCGGCAAATTACACCTAAAGACGATCCAAATTTTAGGCTAAATATGTGTTTAGTATAGTAATTAAGTTAAATTTAAAACGAGATGCTACTACTAAACTCTCATCTACTATAATCATCATCTCTAGCATATAGTTTATAGTTAGTTTGTTCTTTGTTAGAGGTTTGTTTCTTTACGTTTTTAATATGATATTATGGATATTTTGTAATATGTTTGCATTAGTTTAATGTTACAACTAACTAACTTAAACATAACAAACCATAAACTTATACTAATACCTAACATTAACTTAATTAACATTACTAACTACTAACCGACTAACCTTAGCTTAAGCTTAGTATCTTGTGTTCTCTTGTCTTCGTGTATTTCATGTATTTTTGTGTATTTGTTGCTCGTATGGAACGTACAGAGTGTAGCACCTTTTGTTAATAACAATAGAACAAAATACAGCCACCCAACCACCCACCCACCATGTATATATGTATGTAATACTATATCTTCATTTAAATAGATATCGTCCTTTACGATATATATTTATTTATATAGTTTATTTATTTAATTTAATCTTTATTTTATTTAATGGCAATTAATTTTCAGTTTTCCACTGCAACTGAGCATTTAAAATAATTTATTTAATTGTTTTTAAATTAAATTAATTAATTATTAATTTAAATTAAATTAATTTCATTTAATTTTATTGAGAGCAGAATTTTTTCTGAAAATTGTACTTTTTAATTTTATAAAGTTTTTAATTATTTTCACTATGAAAATTTTTTGTTTGAATATTTTTTTTTTTTGTTTTTTGACTAGTTCAAAAAAAAAAAATATGCTTAGCTTTTCGCTAAAACAATTTACATTTTGCAACCTTCCAAAAGAAAAAAAAAATTTATTTAAAAAAAAAAATGCCAAGCAAAAAAGAAATAAATTGAGATCCAAAAAATTCGGTAAATTAAAATTGAACTGCTTTAAAAAAAAAAATTAGTATACCTTTACGCTCTTTTTCTCAATCTCTCAATCTCTCAACTCTCTCTCTCTCTATCTATCTCTTTCTCTCACATTCTTTCCTTTTCCGTATTGTATTAAAAAATTATTACAACAATTTTTTAACTTTATATCCGCTTTGTATGGAGATAAAATTAAAAAGAGTAAAAAATCTGTTTGATTTCTTGCCAAACCAATTTCCTATTACTTCCACCTGCTCCAAGGACCACAACCAACCCCCCCAACCACCCCCTTCCATTCATTTTGTACACTTCGTTGTTGCACCCGCACAAAGCCTAATACCGTTGCCTACTATGCTTACAGCTTCCGAGGAGAATGTCCTGTCCTACGAGGCCGTGCAGCGTTTGTCTATTAACTACACACGCCCCGTTATAATATTGGGACCTCTTAAGGATCGTATCAATGATGATTTGATATCTGAATATCCGGATAAGTTTGGTTCATGTGTGCCACGTATGTAGCAAGAAATCAAAAAAAAAAAAAAAAAAAATAATAATTTATTAATTACTTTTTTTTAATTATGTGTGAGTGACTGAAATGTAATTAATTTATGTGCAGATACCACGCGACCAAAACGCGAATACGAAGTTGATGGTCGGGACTATCATTTTGTCTCATCGCGCGAGCAAATGGAGCGCGATATACAGAACCATCTGTTCATCGAAGCTGGACAATACAATGATAACTTGTATGGCACTTCGGTGGCCAGTGTGCGCGAGGTGGCGGAGCGGGGCAAACACTGTATCCTGGATGTCTCGGGCAATGCAATCAAGCGCCTTCAGGTTGCTCAGCTCTATCCGGTTGCCGTCTTCATAAAGCCCAAGTCCGTGGACTCTGTCATGTAAGCAATATATATATATAGATATATAGACATATATCTAGGTTCCATCAGGATTAATTGAACGTCTTTCATTTAATAGGGAAATGAATCGCCGCATGACTGAGGAGCAGGCAAAGAAAACTTTCGAGCGCGCTATTAAAATGGAACAAGAGTTTGGCGAATACTTTACGGGTACGTTAAGCAACAAGACAATTAATTTACTCTCTAAATAATTAATTAAATTAATTATATATATAATTAATTATCGTTACTTAGGAGTTGTACAAGGCGATACCATTGAGGAGATATACAGCAAAGTGAAGTCAATGATTTGGTCGCAATCGGGACCAACCATTTGGGTACCATCAAAGGAATCTCTATGACCAACAGCCACAACAACATGGACACTGCCGCCTCGAGTACGTTGTCGACCTGTCTCGAGAACAACACCAACACCAACAACATCAACAGCAGCAACATTAACAACAAATCAGCCGCAGCAAAAAACTTCACATTGATGCGCCACAACGATTCCAATGTCGATAGCAGCAGCAACAACAACAACAACAACAACTACAACAATATCAAGAACAACAATAACAACAGGAACATGAACATGAACAGCTGCAACAACACCAACAAACAGCAGTAGCAATAAGAGTCACAACAACAACAACAACAAAAAGTCGCAGCTGCCATCAAAATTGTTGTTAAAAATTAAGATGGAAATTGTTTAGATATACAAACAACATTTACCCAGCGCCGTACAATAGGAATACGAAACATTGTAGGACATCCTTAGCGAATGCACCTTAAGGTTATCATTGACAATGTGCAGCACTTGATCCCTGATCCCCCCCCTCCCATGGCTCTTAGTTCTTGACTCTCGACTCTTGGGTGTGACAAGAATTGATTAGTTGTTCAACTGAAGCGGCGGTTGTTTAGTTTTAGTTAGAACAAAATTAAAAAACAAAAAAAAAAGAAGAAAATGAATTTGCAGGAATCGCGTAGTATATATATATATATATAGTATATATATATACATATTGTAGAGCAGATAAACAGATAAGAAATCAGATTGGACGAAGAGATGGAAACGTTCGTTAGGCGCTAGTGTTGTTTGTTTATGTTGATGTTTATACAAGAGTAAGAGAAAGTTAGTTATATTGACGCTAAAGATAATTAATATGCACCCACACACACACACACATCTAACACACAACACACACATACATGCACACACAGAGAGAGAAATGCATACATAGTGAATATGTATGAGAATATGAAAATGCATATTTATCTTAAGTTCGACTAGCGTCAAGTTAATGATAGCAATTGAAGTTGACTAAAGTTAGTAAATACGACTATATATAATTATATATATACACGTATAGGTGACAAGACGTTGACTACAATTATGAGAGCCGATGAACGATGAAAGATTAAAGATGAAAGTTATAAGATGTACGATGAAATATGAAATATGAAATATAAAAGTTAAAAGATGAAAGATGACGACGACGACGACGACGACGACGATAAGTTGGTGCATTTGTTGTTAGATGTATGGTATTTTTTTCCCCACGCGCCTTTGCCTAATGCAACACAAGAAAATTATAAAAAGAATTGATTAAAACAAAAAGAAAAACAAAAAAAAAAAGAAAAGAAAACAATATAATATATAAAATTAAATTGTTAAGGATTAAGCTGCATGTATACAGAACGTATATGCAACATGACACATAGATCCACACATACACAAACATACACTTACACATCTATATGCATGTATGTAACCACGAGCTACCACTTAGATAAACTAAAGAGAAAGCAGTTGCAAACGAAAGTTCGAGGAACAGAAAGATAAAGAGAAAGCAGAAAGAAAAAGAGAGAGACAGAGAGAGAAGAAAAAAGGGAGTCCTTTCTTATTGAAAAAAAAAAAGTCATTTTACTACTTAACATAAATACAAAGCATAAACATTTTCGATCAATAAAATATATAGACTCACTCAAGCACACACATGCATACACACACATATTCATGCATACATATGTATTGCTTATACGCATACATATGTGAATATGTTTATACAAAACACACACCGTTACGGTTTAGTTTATCAAAATAATACCCCTCCCCCCACAAAAACAAAAACGAATAAGGAAAGAAAAGTTAAGGGAAAATATATATTTAAATTATACAGTTTTTTATGTAACAACCGAAAATTGATTAGCAAATGTTCAACAGTTCAATTTAAAAACAAAAACAAAACAACAAACAAACAAACAAATTGTAGACAACGCACATAACTGCTTAGTATTCGATAATTTTTTGTATTCTGTATATCGATTAGTTTTTTCTCCGCGTTTATATATTTTTGTTTACCTTCCCTTTTTTTTTGTATCTATGAAATTTAGTTAAATTCAAGATTATAATTGTATTTATTTATTATTATAATTTAATTAATTTCTTACCTCCTATCCATGTTCATTGTCTATGTGTCTGTGTGTGTCCCATGCGTCCACACGAACCCCTAGAAATGGAAAGTATTTTCGTATTATATTTGTCGCTTGTCCTTTTATTTGTAATAACAATAATATGTAAATTATATATACAAACAAACATTACATACATATAAATATACATGCATATACCATATACCATATACCATATACCATATACCATACGTCATACCCCTCAAAAATTCAAAAAAAATATAATAAATAAATAAAAACGCCATCCTCTCCGCACACCGCACAGCGTCACCCGGCCCGGCCCCTGTCACACAGCCCTCTTGATCATCTATTGAACAGTATATGATGTACGTGCAGCAAATGCATGCAAAATTCTTTTTTTTCACACTGTTGTATTTAATAAACAAACCTAAGCGAATTATATTAATTTAAATCTAATGAAAGCAGTAAATGTAATAAAACAAAAATAAAAACAATACAAAACACAAAAACCAAACATGTTTCATCAAAATAAATAAAAAAAAACAAAAAACAAAAAACAAAAAACAAAAATCAAAAAAACAAAAAAAAAAGCAAAAAGAAATAAATAAAAAAATTTTTAAAATAAAAACAAACAAAATGATTAAAAAAATTATAACAAAAACATAAATAAAAATGCCGCAAAAACTTTTAAATCAATTTTCTCCTATTCAACGTGAAATTACTTATAGCGTGTAATAGTTAAATCGCAAAGAACTATACCATGATTTTGTAAATTGATGCAACAATTTGTGTAACACACACACACACACACATAAGCACATATATGCATACATATATACATAGCCACACACACACACACACCACAAAATATATCTATAGTATCGAGTGAGCCACGACTGCGAAATAGGAATAGTTTTTTTTGGAAGCTATCTATTTAAACTTGTACAAAGAGGCCGAAATGGAAAATATTGACAAAAGATTATAGAACGCAGATCCGATATGAATATAAATATATATATATTCATATACATATATATATATCGTTCATAGTTCGATTTGATAAAGCCTTAACTGCGAGAAAGATCAAGCTAAAAAGTTTTCGTCAATCAAATGCAAAATAACAAATACAACCACAGCACATATACACATACATACATATATATATATTAATATAGATATATATATATATATCTGTATCTGAAATATTGCCAGTCATTGATTATTTACAAAGTATTCTGAGTCCCTGAAAACGAAATTAAACGAGAAGCAATTTAAAAAGCATAAATCATATGATGGAAATCCAAAATTTACACACATGTCCAGATAGACTATAAAAATATCGTATATATATATATATACAAAAATATATATGTATATACAATATGAATGAATGAATTAATTAAAATAACACTCATACGCCCATTTACCCCCTTACAGTAAGCGTTCTTTTTCAGTAGGTGTAAAAGTGAAAGCAAAAGTAACTGTTCCAAAGCCTTAAATGCAATTAATTAAAGCATTTACGAGTATATCCGAGTTACATACACACAATTACAATGCTTTACCCACAAAATGCCCTATTTATAAGTCGTTATATATACATATATATATATATATCATTATATATATAGATAAGAAGATTTTTGGTGTAGCCTTAGAAATGTATGCGATATATAAATAGAGGGAGACCCGTGAATCAAATTAAATGATAATTAAAATCGTAGCAAATACCAAGAGGCATTTAACGTTCCATTGTTAAGTATCGATAATTTGCTATCGATCATCCGATTATCGCAAACTATGTCAGCGCATTTCAATGCAAATCGTTTCACATGATTTTTGTGAATGCATTTCATCAAAATGGTGCCTTTATCAGTTATTGTTATTGGTATGCGAAATGAATATGAATATGAAAATTCAAGAATTCACAAAATTCAAAAATTATGAATATTTATAATATATTGAAATAAACACAAATTTATATACCTAGGGTACGATAAACGATAGGCGACTAGCGATGGAAATGATAATCAAAATCGCAGTCGTTTCATATTGTACCATTTGTAATTGAAGAGCATTCAAAAAAGAAAAAAAATATATTTAAATACAAATTAATAAAATATAAAAATAAATATAAAAATAAAAATAAAATTAAAAATTAAAAATTAAAAATAAAAATAATATAGAAATAAAAGTAAAAGCAGTTACGGGCTGTGATATCTGCTCGAACATCTCAATCGAACTTCGATCGATAGACAATCGATAGGCGCTATTCTATTGATTGATAACTGCGACTTTTTTTATAGCTCTTAGTCCCTTGCCGCCTTCCTACCCCCTCCCCACTCCCCCCTCCCCCCACCCACCACCACAGTCCGCATTAACTATCAACGCCCACAACACACTGAATGAGAAAGTTATGAAAGTTAATCGTATAAACTAAGCATTAGTCAAGAGATTTGTTTGTTATTGTTAACGTTTTCACATTTAATTGATAAAAAGCGAAAAACTAAATCAAAATGAAATTCAAATTAAAATTGAAATTAAAATGGAAAATGGAAAATAAAAAATTGAAAATGAAAATGAAATTTAGGATGAATATAAAGAAGAAAATGGGAAAGGAGAAATGAAAAGTAAAAGAAAAACATTACGTACCTAAGTACAACTTATTCGATTGCCTTTTAATGTTAAACGATATGTTGTCCGTTAGTTAATAAGTGCTTTAATTATACTAACTAAACTAATTTAAGTTCAAACGTTGTTAATTATTAACCAGATCCCAAGTTCAGCTAAGATTTCAATTGACCTTTCGTTGGACTTCACAAAATACATGCATACATACATACGTACATACACACATACACACATACATGCACACATACAGGTACAAGCATATAAGCATACATACATATATATATATATATCAGAGCTGTAAAAGTCAATATCTTTTTTTTTTGTTAGTTTTGGCTCCTTAATTACTTTTTAATTACTTTTTAATTACTTTGGTAATTTCGAAAGTAATTTAGCACTTTTTTATTGGTAATAATGGAATTTATATCTACACACACTTACATGCACACACACACATGCATACACACATAAATTGTATATACTCTCCTGTGCAGCTGCTGAAATAGTATATAACTTATACTTAGTATATAAACTAGAAGAAGAAGAAGACAGAGAAGAAGAAGAAGAAGAAGAAGACGAAGGGGCGGCACCTGAGACAGTTCGCGGTCGTGGCAAATAGTTTGAATGCAAAGAAATATACAAGTATATAAATACAAACACACACACATACACACACACACACATACACACACACATACATACACACACACACACATGCATGTATTTATATACTTATAAATGAATAAATATAAAGTTAGGTACATCATCAATAAACAGATTTATACCTCTGCTTGCATCTGTATATGTATGTATGTATGTATGTTGGTACACACACACACACACACACACATACATCTACACAAATTAAGATATAACAAGAATTTGTGAATCCTACATTATGTATTATTTATTATTAAATAGTTCATCAAACGATGCGACATTCGTAATAAACAGAAAGAAATTCAATACGTTTTCATTGTGTGTCCTCGATGAAGCATATACACATGCAAATACATATACACATGCCCACAGTGATGTAGCCCATTTGGTATTCTATAGGGACTCTATGATCCTTTTGAATTATGGCTCCTTTCCCTTAACTCAGCTAAGCCCCTGCCCAATTTTAGAGGGCTGTGTTTCTAAAAGGATCTACTTTCAAGGATATGTGCAGCATAAGATGTACAGCTTTTAACCAGGACTCAATCAACTTAAAAGGTTATAATGTATGGAATTTTAAGGATGCTTATTTAAAAAAAATATTTCAAAGGACTTTTACTTACAATAAGAACTTATGCTATGAAAAGGCAGATCAATTTATTGCGCCCCCTTTGCCATTTAATCAGCCACGCCTCTGCCCAGAGGCATAAAGCTCGCATTTCATTTCAAGTGCTTGCCGCATCATTCCATTCGTTAAGCACACATACACACGCACACACATATATATATGTGTATACGTATATATCTTCTGGATCTGATCTGACAACGAGGCCAATGCGTGCAGCTCGTAACTAGAGCCTAATTAATAAATAAAAATGTAGGCCAATTAATTTGTTAGTTTCATTTAGTAGCTGCGACTAGGGTCACACGGCGACCACGGACGCGCCGGGCCGGGCCACGCACGCAACGCACGCACGCGGCTAGTGGCTGGTGCGTAGATACAAATCGAACTGGACGAGTGTTATGAAATAGGAGAAGGCAGTCACGGATATCAGATAGATGAGACGCCGATCCAGATGCAGCATCCCGCAGAGCGCTGGCTGTCGATACTGGAGCAACTGCAGTGCAAAGTGTTCCAACTGTAAAGGAGCCAATGGATGAAAAAGTAAGTAAGTAAAAGTACGTACCTCCTGGTCAAGACTGGGCGGACCCAGGGAGGGGTAGCCGCAGAATCTCTGCAATGTTACGCTCAGGCGGGTCAGCTCCACTTTGATGTGTTCATTCACCATGGTCACGATGCTGGTGTCAATGTAGTAGCCAAAGGCATAGAGGGAGCTGATCACAATGGGATAGGATACATTGGCCAGGGATTTGGTGGCCAGCATGTTGAAGATGGTGAAGAAGTTGGTCAGATTGTTGATCAGCGTTGTCAGCATCAGGCACAGCAGCTGGAACTGATGCATCCGGAAGCTCTCCACATACAAGGCATGGATCTCTGCGTATCGACCCCGGAGCGTTCCAACGCTGTCACAGAGTCGACAGCTGTCGATCATCAACCTGCCACGCCTTTGGGGATCTGATTGCCAGCACCGGTGGGGACGTAGTCGCCGAAGCTGCGCAAGGACTTGGCCCAACTGGACATGCAGCTGTCGTATGTACTTGAGGACACTGCTGTTCATGTAGTAGAAGTAGTCCGCCATATTCTCGGCATAGTTCCACAGGACGAACGAGTAAATGGCGAAGTACATGCGCATCTTCCCAGAGTACTTGGCGCTGTCGTCGACGTCGCCCTCGGCATCAACGCCGGCAGCGGCGAATATCCCGCACACTTGGGTAATCATCATAAAATTGATGAGCAGAAACTTGGTGTACATGAAGTACTCAAAGATCTTCTTGGGCCACCTGGGGCCATGGTAGCTGGCGGCAAAGGCTGCCTCCAGGTGGGCCCGCTGCATCGTGCAGCGGTTGTTAATGTCCTTGAAGTGAAACGTGTTGGCCACATAAATGGCAATCACAGTCGCATACTTGATGAAAGTGTTCACAAAGGATACATAGAGCACCAGCTGCATACGCTTATCCTTGGTGGCCATCAGAGCCTGGTAATTATAGCCAAAGTAACAGGGAAGCACCACAATCAGCATCAGGCAGAAGAAGTGGCTGTAGGCCATGAGAAGCGTCTTGAGGGGTGGACGCAGTGGCTGATGCGGCATATAGTCAATCATCACCTGACCATAGATGTTGGCATAGATGTGGCCATATCTGTAGAACTTGTACTCGTGTCGCTCCCAGAAACTCCGCTCATCCGGCGTCGCCTCCGACATGTCGTTCCGCCTTTCGCAGCTGCACTGACCACACAAATCTGACATTTGGGGCACAGACACAAGGACATGCCACTCGGTCGCATGTTGATATACAGATACGGCGATTGTGATTAGGAAGGGGGGCGTGGCGAGGGAGGGGGGTTGGTAACTGGCAATAGATTTGGGTTAATGCCTAAGGAATTTATTGGAGCTCAAATAACGTCCTTTCCAGCTTTGGGAAAGTTCCATAATTTGATCACCGCCAAAAGCTTAAAGACTCCTTTACTTTTTAACAATTTAATAATTTTTTAATTTATTAATTTTATTTTTTTTTTAATTTTTTTTCCAACACAAAAGTCAAGGCAATTTGATGTCCTGTAAAATGTTTTTATATATTTTCTTGTTACTCAAAGGATTTGGCCAGCGCAATAATGGAACCAGATGTTTGTAGGATCTACACAAAGGAGTCAAGAGGAAAAACATAAGGCGAGATTAAATACTGAGCAGGATCAAGGATATGTAGACACGAACCGCAGCAAAGGTAATCAAGGAGGGAGCAAAGAAGGGCACATCCATCGTAATGGCGCGCTGGGAGCGCAGAATGAAGAGATGCAAGTAGCGACGATGCTTGGGCGTGCACAGATACCAGGACGAAGTACCCATGACGGTGGCCAAATTGGCACTCTACAGGAATACAGCCAACAGTTACAGATATCCTTGGGCACAAAAAATATGAGGGTCGCGCGACTTACGCTCTCAGCGATTAAAGTGCCACCATAGCAATAGATGAGCAGCTGGCTGAGAGCTGCCACAGTGTAGCCCACATAGAGTAGGGTTCCAAGGCTGCTGCCGCCAACGGTTAGGAGCAGGACCATGCTGAATCCAATCACCATGCTGGCCGAAAGGAAGTGCGCCAATGTGATGATCCAGTAACGTTGCCGGAATAATTGCACCAGCTCGATGATCGCGCACTGTTGTTGGATCAACCGGACAAAGGATGCCTCAAAGTGTTCCGCACGAAGGCCCGCCATCGGTCTGATTCCTATTAAAGCTGGGGGGGAGGGAGGTCAACTGTTCTATACGACAATCCAAAATAGACGCCACTTACCATGTTGGGGTGGGAAGAGCTCTTGGATGTCTACTTCCAGGTTCTTGAAGAGCGCTGAGATGTGGACACAGAACTCAAAGTAGAAGGCATCGCAGCCACCGAACATGAAGATCGTAATGTATCCCGTGTAGGCGATGAACAGGTACGTGACCGGATAATATGGAGCATGGAGTAAAAGGTTGGGCATCCTTTCGGGATGGGGAAATAAAATTACAATATTTAGCTTCCAGATCCGAGAGCCACTTACGTCATATTGAAGGGCATGGTCCAGATAATCGATTCACCACTCAGGTACATAAGCAGCGCCAGGAGCAGAGGCTTCAGATTGTACGTGGTGCAGGTAAAGAATCCAGCGGAGATGGGACCAAAGTTGAATCTCGATGCCATAATCGCATGAGTGCGTCGGGTGGCTTCCTTGCCAAAATGTTGATTCTCGTCGTGGAATAGCATGTCCTGCAGCTTGGTGATCACTTGAAACAAATCCTGACGATGGCGAAGCATAAGAAACATTTTCAACAAGGTGACAGCCGAGGTCCCTGCCGGACAGAATGTCTCCAGGGCAAGCGTTATCTGACCTTTGCTCACAAATCCAAATCCCGCATGGAATTCGGTAGCAACACCAATGGCCAGAATAGCAAAATGGACAATACTGCGCCATTCCAGTGTTCCTCTAGGTCCTGGCCAGTAGCCCATGAAGTTCAGGCACATACGCGGCAGCGCATAGAAGTACAGCTCCAAGGGCTGATCCTTGAACAGGTAACCGAACGTAAAGTAGCGATTCATAGGCGTAGCACTTCCTGTGCCTCGACCAAAGGCGTTTCCCTTTATATAGCCGCTCCTTGTCATTTGGCTTGTGTCCTTTGGACGCAGTGACCTTCAAGTGATGGCTAATTGAATCATTATATTAGCCAATTATATAAACTTTTTCGAAAAACTTTCGAAGCTCAAGCTGCAAATTCTCACAATTTTGCAATTACGTAAAGGACCATCTTTCCTCCTCGCGCCCGCCACGCACCTCGCACCTCGCTCCTCGCTCCTCGCACCTCGCACCTCGCACCTCGCACCTCGCACCTCGCTCCTCGCTCCTCGCACCTCGCACCTCGCACCTCACCTCGCACCTTGCACCTCGCTCCTCGCTCCTCGCACCTCGCACCTCGCACCTCGCTCCTCGCTCCTCGCACCTCGCTCCTCGCACCTGACACCTCGCATCTTTAAGGTAAACTCCATGGATTTTTGAGTGTAATTTAACGACAATACATTTAATTTTTGTGATTACCAAAAAAATAGATTGACATTTGAAAATATAAAAATCCTTGACACGTAGAAGGCTATGCCATAAAATTTCCGAAAAAAAATTACACAGAAAAAATTTGGAAACAAAAAAAATGATTACCAAACTCAAATAATATATGAGCCCGCCCCTTAATTGATGCCTCCCCCAGCTTCACGTACTTCTCGTACATCTCTCATGCAATTACATCTCATAGCTACGTTCCTGCGACTTCAGGTACTCCTTACCCCAAAGCGGCTTATGATCCATATTAGTAACGCCCGATTGGGCCAATGAGCGCATGGTATTCGGTACGGACTTCGAATTGGCAGAAACATCCAAACGCATCAAACGATAGAAAAACCATTGAATGGCAATTTGCTCTCCATTTGCGAGCGCCTCAATGGCAAAGCGCGACAATGTCAGTCCCAGTTTCCGGAGTGTCATCAGATTGAAGTTCTCCCAGCTCTGCATTTTAAGGGTTAGGCTATTGCAGATGCTATACTCCGCCTTGCAGGTAACCTTCAAGTTCAGTCTCTTCAAAAAATGTACAACGGTCGAGACATTGGAGAACTCGCGACAAGTTTGCAAGCTCAATAGTATCTGATGAGTCCTTAGCCATTTCTCCAGCTTCATTTTCTCCATTCTGGTCAATTCACGTATGTTCGACATCCCGGAGATCTGATCTAAGGCTCTTTTTATTCTGTTGTTGTTTATTTGAAAATAAAAATATTACTTTCAAGAGCTGCCGATATGTTGATGTGTTGAATGTACAATGAATACAAATGAAATAATAATAAACTTACCCCGGACTCAGGGCGACGGCCTACTTGGAGCCTTCCAAGCTCGAGTTCAGTTCCCAGAGATGATATTCAACTCAGTTTCGATTAATATCATTTCAATAAGCCTACTATATAGATACATATATACATATATATATATATATATAAATATAGGTAGAGCCTTCATTATTTGGGTCGTCTGTGACTGGTAGATCCTGCGGATGGGTGCGTTGGAGTCCTCTTCTTGTTAGGCTGTCATCCAGTAAGCTGATTGCCAGGGGATTGGGATGGTTGTCAAGTTTTGTTTTAATATATATCTTGAGCTGGGAGTGAATGGTTGGAGTGGAACAGTCCATAGAGCCTTGCTTTGAGTCCTTTGAATTATACTGCGGCTGCTTAGGCTGGCTGTGCCCCAGAGTTGTATGCCATAAGTCCAGATGGGCTTGACCATAGCTTTATAAGCTAGCAAATTTATTTCTGAGCTTCAACTTGGAACGCCTCTCGCCAGTGCTGTTGCCTGATCCTTATTTCAACCTGTTGCCGCTTGCGCAGAAGATGGGTCCTCCAGGTGAGAAGCCTGTCAAGTGTCATGTTCAGATACTTGGAGGTTGGCTCCTGTGAAAACGCAGCTCCGCTTAAGCTAACTGAAAGGCAGTCACTCTCTCTCTCTCTCTCTCTCTATATATATATATATATATCTATCTATAAATATCTATCCATCTATATATATATATATCCCTAATCTGGAAAGGAATTCACTTAGCATAGAGTAAATCTTGTATGAACTGAGGGAGACAGTGGGGAATCGGACTGAAAATGAGATGAGAGTGGAAAGTTTTGGATATTATCCAATGGCACACAGATAAATGTTGCTTTCAGCTATAATATTTAACTATCATAATGCAAGAGTTATATAAAGTGCAAAATTGTCCCACTTTGATGGACTCGTCTCTCGATTGGATCGTACTTTTTTTTTTTTTTTTTTATTTTTTTTTAACAATTGCACGGATAAATATGAAGATTTTGTAAATTGAATCAACGTTAATTGGAGGGGGCACATCATTTTTCTATTTCGTTGCTATTTACTAAATCACAGACATGTTACTCAGTGCGCTGGTATACGGACAGGAAGAGTGGTGGAGGGAGGGGGAGGCTGGGTGAAGGGTTGCGGGGTGAGGATGAGTCGTCGGTTGGACGGTCAAATGTCGCAACTGGCACTGGCACTGAAACTGTCACTAGAAATGTCACCTGTCTTGCTTTGCAGCAACAACAGCAACAACAACAACTACTACTACAACAACAACAGCAACAACAACAACAACAACAACTACAACTACTACTGCTACACAGCCAACAACAACAACTACTCGCACGCAATCCAATTACAAAAAATTGAGGCAAAGCCTAGGAGTCAATTGGAAATGTCGGATGATGATGACTGTCATTGTTTTTAATGTGGATGCAGGGAGCTCGCATTTATCAGCAGGGCGGAGGATTGAGTGTGCATCCAAATCGGGGTATCGAGGGTAAGCCGGTACTGGGCACCATTTGTTGTGCCTCTCCTCTGATCATCACGAGATCAAGCCTTTTATGATATGCGCCCTTGAATGACTCGCTAGTTGTTGTAGTTGTTATTGTTGTTGATGCTGCTGTTGTTGCTATTGTTGCTGTTGTTGTTGTTGTTGTTGTTGTTGTTGTTGCTGTTGTTGCTGTTAGTAGATTATAAAAACTAGATAGTTTGTTGCTGTCACCACATGACCATTAGATAAGTTTATTATACATAGAACAAATACGCGTGCGAGCCCCAAACCACGAGCCCCAACCACGAGCTGCCCGAGCACCCACCCATAAAGAAGTTAGCCAATTCAGCTATTTAAAGCATAAATTGCTTAATAGAGTTATACGTGGCAATTGGGGCCATATAAAAAGTGTCGGGTTGACTTGCTCTTTGCTTTTGTATTTCCTTTTTCATTTTTCCGCACGATTCCAACGATCAGACTAATTCAATGGAACCCAAACATATGTATATACATAAGTGTGTGTGTGTGTGTGTGAGGGTGTGTATTAATAAACCTTCAATTTCCAGGAATCAATCACTGAAATATCAGTAACTTTTTCAAGTTCAGCCGATTGTTTATTTAATTGTACACAAAAAGACAGAAGATACTTTAAAATCTTATATCTCTCTCTCTCTTTTTCTCCCTCTCTCGCTCTGTGCTAATTAGCTAATAATTGAAGCATTAATTTCACTTAAATTGATCTGCATTTAAATAGCTCTATAATCGACAGTCAACGCGCCGCTCATAAATCATGTACGTGGCCCATAAACTGTCTGCGGCGGCAGGCACTCGATGGGTTCAATTACTCATACGCCGCATGGGCCGAGTCGATTGGCCGATTGGCTATTGCCCCCACCCACTTCAGAGTATATGAGGCTCATGCGTGGCTCGCTTATCAAGGGTTTGGTCAGTTTTAAGTACCAGAAGAGTCTTTAGATTTGTTGCAGCGTTTGTTGAGAAGATCAAAGTCGAGGATCGCGTTTATGGCATTTGGCTAATTTTATTGCTGTCTGAGCAGCTTGATTTGGTTTATTGGCCATACGTATGGGTTCAATTTGTTCGAATGCATTCTCAAACACCTCGTAAACTGTGAGTCCAGCAAAAAATAATATAAAAAAAAATGTTTACAACGCATGTGCGATTCACGTGAACCGAATGCCAATACTCGTTCACGTTCCGGTTCAAAAAGAGAGAGAGAGGTGAACGGAACGAGGTGCCTGGAACGTGAGACGTTAAACGAGGAACATCTGACGGACGGCGATCAATCAATAGAAAAATCATTTACGATCTTTACTTAATTTCAAATGTGTATTTTATGTACTGACAAAAATAGTCAGCCAACTAATTAACTTAATTTAAAATATATTTTTTTTTAATTTCACCAACTATTATTTTTGTTTCTTAAATAAATAAATTATTTTGACTTGAGTTTTTGAAGTAAAGGTTAAGAAAATTGATTTAAATGCCAATAAATATTATATTAATATTATAATAATATTAATTAAAATTTGTTTTTATTTATTTTATTTTTTATGATTTTTATTTTAATTTTCCGCTCTGAAATTAAAAGGATAATATTCCAGGATATGCTTAAAATAAATATTTTAAACAATTTATTATAAATTTAAATAATTATATTAAATTAAATAATTATAATTTTTAATTTATAAATAAATAATTTATTCTGAAAATTTAATTTTTTTTAAATTTAAAAATAATAATTTTTTTTTATAAAAAATATGTTGGTTCCTTTTTGTATTTTTTTTTTATGCGCTGTTGAGGCAATCGGCATTTGTTTAAAGTGTATGCTTTTGTTTGTGTCAATGTTTATATGTTAATTGTTCATTAAGAGTGAAAATAAAATTAGTTTTTTGTGTTTTTATTTTTTTTTTATTTCCGACATTCATCTGGCCGTCTGGACGCGTTTGTTTGCTTTTATTTTTAGTCTGTCTGGGAAGTATTACCCGTATTCATCGTGTAAGACATCAGGTTTTGTTTTGACTCTTTTTTTTTGTTACCTGTGCTTTGTTTTTTGTTTGTAACACAAAAGCAAAGTGTGAGTGGACGTAAGTGACAGATTTTATTTGTACTGCTTTATGAACTTACAATATCTGGTGAACCTTGCGAACGTGTTAAATCCGTAGATAGGTTAGTTACTCAGAGAAAAAAATAACTGAGGCGGAAGATCCCCAAGCGCCGCCGCCCGAGCGGCTGCTGGTCGAAACTGCCCAAAGTTCATATCCACTCAAACATTTGTTGTTTAAATAAATATTTGAAATATCTATATATATTTATATATATATTTATATATTAGACAGTTAAGCAATCACAGCCAAATTCTCGACATTAAGTCAAAGTGTGAGAATCTTGAAAGAGCAATTAGCACATTCAACGGGCATAAAAATAATCAAGAGTCCCACATCGCACCTCTATAACTGATGCCTACTCTATATATATATATCTATATATATCTATATATATTTATATATATATATAGAAATCTCAAGCCGTGTATAAAAGCTGTTCAATCGCCTCCACAAATGCGCAGTCGGTCAATTCGCCTTCGAGCTTAAATATTGTGAACAGAAAACGGGAGCATTACGAACATCCAGAACTAACGAATTCTCGATCATAAAAGAACTAAAGTAATCGGTTTCGGTTGATATTTAATTTTAGCCACATTTTTACAACCAATAATAAATAATAAACTCCAGTTACATCCTTAGAACGTACCGCGCGCTATAAAACTCCATGCGACATGCACAAATCGTAAGTCTTTCAGTGTCAGACGTTGATATATTTTTAATTGACATATATGAGATATCATTTTATAAGCCAAAACATCATTAGGCATATTCAAACACTCATAAACTCATTTCGATAAGCTTCAATCAACTTTGATTAACTTCCATCAACATCAATAGAATCCTTGCTGCTAATCAAAGGACGCCCTGAGCTGAGGAGCTTTTCTTTATGTCGGGGGCATTTTTGTAATTCAAAAAAAGCTCAAAGTTGACTGTTACATAAGTTGCTTCTACTCAACTTATTTATACATATATTGTATATATATAGAATAGTAATAGAATATAGAATATTACTTTGATTTTTTATAAACAAATTAATTATTATTCAAAGCGTGTAATTTCCATCCCGGCTGCATTTGAAATCGAGCTGAGAATTTCGTATAGAAAATCCAGAAGCATCTTTAGAAGTCAGAAGTTTCTCCGCTGCTGCGATGCATAGTACATAAATTTGCACATGTGTGTGAATAACTGTAAACATGTAATATGTGCATGATTTACTGTTATCCACAAAGATGCGAAGAGTCTCTCATGTCAGTCAATGGCAATGACGTTGAAAATCGCAAGAAGCTAATCCAGTGCAATGCCATAATCTATGACGGCATCGGATCTAGAGATGGGATCGTGAGCGGAATGCAGCTCTGATCGTGATTGGCTGATAATGAAATTAATTAAATTCCAAAATAATTTAATTAGTAAATTGATCAAAAATTCCATCAGCTTCATTAGAACTAAATATCCTTAGACTTTCTTTAATTGACTTCATTCGATAAATGGCAGTTAAATATATATATACCGAAATGTATGCTATATTAAATTACCGTTAAATTCTACATTATCCTGTAACTGAAATAATAGTCCTTAATTTATTTACTACTTATTTAGATTTAGATTTTCTAATTTGATTCTCAGCAAGCTGTGAAAATCCTTTCAAAATAGGAAAATTTTCTATTTTTTGCTCTGCCAATTTTGTTGTTGTCAAGCTAACGGTTAACGTTAACGGTTAACGGTTAACGGTTACTGCCCGCATACGGCGTATGGGAATCGCATTGTTGTTGTGCTTTTAATTGATACGAAACGTGTTCACCTCTAGCCGGAACTGAGATTTTCACCGCTTCTCATGATCATGCAGCAGTTCGAGGAGGAAAAACCAGAAGAAAATAATTCGACGCATGCCTCGGCGTGGGAGGAGGAAGCGACAGGCGATGGGCAACAGGCGACAGGCGACAGGCGGCAGGCGGCAGGCGACAGGCGGCAGGTATTAGGCGACCACCCAGAGGGTTGTGGGTACAATTTTATATCTGACGTTGAACTCTGTCGCTGCCACAGTTTCAGTCACCAACATCGCCGACGTCACCGTCACCGTCACCATCGCAATCGCAGTGGCAGTAACAGTAGCAGTCACCGTCGCAGTCAGCGTCGCAGTCATCGCCGCAGTCGCAGTCGCTGCGTCGACGACATCAACAGCGTTTGTCTTTGTTATTTTGATACTGTTTTTGTTGTTGTATTTGTTTTGTTTTGTTGCTGCTGCTGCTGCTGCGGCTGCGGCTGCGGCTGCGACCGCTGCTGCCGCCCGCCGGCTGTTGTAAGTAGTGGAAATAATAACAATTTGTTACTGCCGCTGGCGTTGAGTTTTAGTTTGACATTATAAATTGAGCTGAAAATACGTATTCCAGCTTAGTCGTGTTCCAGTAACGATTCCGCGCGCACAGAACCCAAGCGATAAACCGAGAATTTCAGTTCCTTGCGAGAGATCCAGATAAAATCTGATAAAAAATCAAAATCCAAACCGAAGCAACAAACAACAACAAGCCAACAGGTGTGCAGATAATCGATTGTCAGATTGTTAGATTCCGTTAGAATCGCAGTTAGATTGAAGGCTAATCGATAAATATTTATCATTTAATTTTCATTCATTTTCCCCCGGCTACACGCAAATCTCTGGTTGCAATCCACGAATTTAATCCGTCAGTATGTCTGCTAGAATTTTGGAGGACTCACCCAATGCGCGCATCAACAAGACAATCTTGGATCGGTATCTATCGTTGCCGCTAGAGGATGAAATTGTCCAGGCAACCTACGTCTGGATCGATGGCACTGGCGAGGATGTCCGTTGCAAGGATCGTACACTCGATTTCATTCCATCGAGCCCCAAGGGTGAGTACAAGCAATAAAGCTCTGCCACTTTATCCCTACCTCAACTCAAATCCTTGATCTCTGCTACTGCCACTGCCTCCGGCTTCAATTATTCACCCTGAACTTGATCTCGACTATCTCTCCCTCTCTCTCTCTCTCTCTCTTATCTCTCTCTCTCTCTCCCTCTCTCTCTCTCTCTGGTCTTATCGAGCAGCCAGCATGGCAGCCATGAGCAGCTCCCAACCTGTTTGATTCATTTACATGGGATGCACACCGCTGGTGCATTTCGAGCTGCTGGAAAAACGATATAGTGGTTAGTCGTAGGGATCGGCAATTCAGAAGCAACTTTAAAGCCACAAATACTCATATTTTATACAGAGATTATATAGCTTAGGTTTTTCCATTCATTGGAATAAATTATCATAGATTCCTTCCCCCAATATTCCCATTTTCGACCTATGTCCGATCTGATTAGCCTTTACACGCAATGATCGTATTTTAATGCGTTCTTTGCGCTCCAACTGTAAATCAAGACATTGCGTAGAAGGGGGCAATAATTGGTTCGACCTTTGCCTTGGCGGAGACCCAATGGGTCTGCCTTGACGGCAGACGACGGGTCGGAACGAAAACCCTCGTTTATGATGGCCGAGATTATAATCATAGAGTTTTTACTGCCTGCGTCTGATAATATAATTTCGTTCATAAAAAAGTCGTCTGAGTTGAAAGAGTTTCTCGCCTCCTTCGATCGATGGGAATTAAGCGATTTGGCCTGAAGTCCACAATTGTCAACTTAATGGCTGCAATTGCACATTGATGGCTCATCGCGTTTCTGATTGAAAACTCGCATTTCTGATTTCTGAGACACCGAAAAAGCTAAATTACTTTATGGCACACGCAGCGTATACGTTATATCTGAAATATAGCTATTTTTACTCTGGCACAAATATAGCTATAAACAGTCCCGCTTTTTCTTCTATATGCAACTAAAGCAGTTCATAAATTGGCTACGAAATTAAAAAGCAAGCGGAATTTTCTTTTTTTACCGCTTTGTTGGGAAACTTTTAATTATTTTGATTTAGGAAATTAAATTTGCAAATCATTTTAGCTCGGAAGCGCATAAGCAATTGATAGCAACAGAGAGAAAAAAACAAAAACAAAAAAAAACAAAAAATAAAGAAAAGCAATGCTTGTTTGATATCTCACTCATACCCTGTACATGGCGAACTGTAGGGTAGGCAGGACGCGAGTTTAGAAAAATGGATGAAAATTTAAAGTATTTAAATTTAAATAATAATAATAATAATATATTTAAATAAATGCGTTAGGGTGGCACATAAAATGCACTCGTCGTATATAGGGTAACTGCTCGCCAGGCCTCCCCCAGGCGTCCCCCCCCCTTACATTATAATCAGTCTGCTCTTCTCTAGTTCTCTAGCTCTCCAGCTCTCTAGTTCTCTAATTCTCTTATTCTCCAACTACACACATAGCAAATAAGAAGCGGGCATTTGAAAGCTGTTGCCATGAAAATGATTTAATGCGCACAACACTTAATTAAGAATCACATCTGAAAGCAGCGCGAATATTCAAATATTTATATATATATATATATATATATAATATAATATATATATATATATATGTGTGTGTGTATATATTGTGTGGCTACCGAACAGATGCATATAGATACTTAGGTGTGAAGACTGTCAGCTCGTTGCATACAAAAACTCACACAGCGACAGGAACAACGCTTAACAATTATAAACGTGGCGTATGCGTAATATTTTTCATAGATCTCACACGCTAACGGCGCGTGCCATTCGATGTCCGAGAAAAGTCTGTATCTTGAACTTGAATGTATAACAAGTGATTAACAAATTACTTGCATTTGATTTCCATACAATTTGCATATAATATGCCTTCAATTAATGGGATGGGGGCGGGAAGGGGGGGCTTGGAGGGGAAATCCCTTAATTTGAGTGCATTGCATGCAATCCGTTTACCTTGGGTAACGCACTTTTCATATTAAATTGACTTTTTAGCCAACTTCACTTTGTTATGGCCATGGATTTTGAAGTGCAATCGATTAATTGACCAAATTGCTATTGTTACCGTTGTGTTATCCTTGACTGGCAGCTGTTTATCTAGAGTACACTGTACACAACTGTACAGCGCGTATGGGCCATGGGCCATGCCCTAGACCCGTGGCCATCCGCTGGCAATAGATACACCGATTGCCAAAGCAAACATCAGATAGAATGAGCTCGAGAGCTGCAAGATTGTAATGGATACATTACGCTCAAGGTAATAAATGACGGCTAAATGTACCCCCCCTCCTCCCACTCCTCCATTTCCCCCTCCTCCCACTCCTCTAGCTACATCACTCACCGCTTCTCTTACATGCGAGGGTGCTCTCTGACGTCTGAAAGAATTTCTCTCAACTGTTGGAAAGGTTTTTATTTACATTTTTATTTTTTTTATGCTAAAATGTTGTATAGCTTGTCGTTGACAGCTACCGGGAAGGGGGCGTGGCCAAGGCAGAGGCAAAGGCAGACTAGATTTTGTAGATATAAAAACGGTTGCTGGCACCAACTGATCTTCAAGTTAATTACAATTCAACGCAAGCCGCCAGTTTCCAGCAGTTGCTAAGCCGGTTCCAAATTGATAGATGCACATGATGTTCCACTGGGTTGGACTTTGTTGTAAAATTGTAATTGTTTATTGTTTTCATTACTCTGCAATGTGATGCATAAATGCGCAATTAACTATTTTAGAAGCCCATCCAAATGACTCTTAAATATGCTAATTAAAGTTGTCATAATAAAAGCGTGAATATAATACATAAATCTATATCATATATATATACTTAATATATATCACATATATATATATCTTTATATATATATATAATATATAATATATAATATATAATATATAATATATAATATATAATATATAATATATAATATATATATATATATATATAAAGTGGAAAGTAGAAACCAATTACCACCAAATAATAGAGGGTATCGCGTTTCGTGTGTAAACTGACGGATGAGGTCGTCGTTTGTATGGATTAATGTCAGATCGTTTAATATATACATACATATATATATATATATATAAATTTATATATTGATCTTTTTTAGAATTGCCAATTTGGAATTATGATGGCTCATCGACGTATCAAGCCGAGGGCTGTAACTCGGACACGTATCTGTATCCCGTAGCCATCTATAAGGATCCCTTCCGACGTGGCAACAACATTCTGGTCATGTGCGATACCTACAAGTTCGATGGAACACCCACCGCTACCAACAAGCGCAAGACCTGCCTGGAGGTGGTCAACCAGTGTAAAGCTGAGGAGCCGTGGTTTGGCATTGAACAGGAGTACACATTCCTCGACTTTGATGGCCATCCACTAGGCTGGCCCAAGAACGGTTTCCCCGGTCCCCAGGGTCCCTACTATTGCGGCGTTGGTGCCAATAAGGTAAATTATTTTTGAAGTTCCAGTTCCATTCGATGCTCTGAGCACAAAGTCCGCCAATCCTTGACAGGTCTATGCCCGTGACATTGTTGATGCCCATTACCGTGCCTGTCTCTATGCCGGCATCAAGGTGTCTGGCACCAATGCGGAGGTCATGCCCGCTCAGTGGGAGTTTCAGGTCGGTCCCTGCCTAGGCATTTCCATTGGTGACGATCTGTGGATGTCACGCTTCCTTTTGCATCGTATCGCCGAGGAGTTTGGTGTAAGTTTATATTGAAACAGTCAGGGTTTAGATTTATGAAGTTAATCCTGGTGACATTAACAGATCGTAGCCACCCTGGACCCCAAGCCCATGCCAGGTGATTGGAACGGTGCCGGCGCCCACACCAATGTCTCAACCAAGACAATGCGAGAGGACGGAGGCATTCGGGAAATCGAGCAGGCAGTGGCCAAGCTCGCCAAATGCCATGAGCGTCACATTCGCGCCTACGACCCCAAGGAGGGACAGGACAATGCGCGACGCCTCACCGGCAAGCACGAGACAAGCTCAATCAATAACTTTAGCGCTGGAGTAGCCAATCGTGGCTGCAGTATACGTATTCCACGTGGCGTCAACGATGACGGCAAGGGTTATTTCGAGGATCGTCGCCCAAGCTCCAACTGCGATCCTTATTCCGTGGTGGAGGCCATTCTGCGCACCATTTGCCTGAACGAGTGATGGCACACACATCCCACGTATTAAACTGACCCCCGACCCTCGACCCCTGCCCCTGAACCTGACTTTGAACCTGACCCTGATTCGAATCCTGAGACGCATCTGCTTACTTCCAGCCGATCCGAGCATCGGTTTAGCTAGAGAAAATGAAAAGCGTTCAACGTCGTTTTTTTTTTTCCCCCCTGGAGAATAGATCCAAATTCGAGTTACGAACTACAAATAAGCGGATGTTAAAAGTTATTAATTATTATATAAATTATTTTTTTTTTTATTGTTGATCATTGTTGTTAGGTTATAGATATGCGAATAAAACACACGTTGTAGTAGGTTTAAATCCGTGCGCCAACGATCGATCCCTGCCCATCCGAGGGCACACACCACTAACCAGGATACCCACCAAGGATAAAGCAACGAAGTACCCACTCAGTACATACCCGGTATATATACAGAAACACACACCCACCTACACCTACTACACCTACACCCACACCTACACCTACACCCACTTCTACACCTACGCCTAAACAAAAGACATGCTAGAAAATTGATTGATGAATTTCAAACCTAAAGAGCAACTAAACCACAAACTAACGCCATTTATAGAAGGCAACTATAACTATTAATGATATTATTTAGCTGAGTAATTAATTACATATACATACAAATACATATATACTCCTTAGACAAATAAATGCACTCTAAAAAACAAACCCAAAACCAGACACTTTTTCTTCATTAGCTTTTAGCTCGCTTAAATTTTAATATATATTTTTATATATATTTTATTTTATTTTTTTATTATTATTATTTTTGTGTACGCATTAAATGTATTTTTTTTATTAAGTCAATCATTTAATGCTATATAAAAAAATAATTCCATCCGAGTGTTTCAAATGTAGAGCAAATCGAGACTTGAGCAAAAATTATATTTTAATGTTTTAATAAAAGAAATAACGGTAATTGGTCTAACAAAATTATAAAGATATATATATAAATATCTATATTTACATATATATATCTTTATATACATATATATATCTATATATAACTGTAAACTTAAGGAAATGTATTGCCCCTGGAATCTCCCCGTGTATCTCCTTTACAGCCCGCGTCTTTTAGCACCTCACATAAACTTGGGCTTAGATGCAAAGTAACAGTTACTCCTATAATAAAAACAAGTTTCTTCTTGGGCTTATTTTATTATTGTATCAAGTGTATGCAATGCATGAAATGTGTGAAATATATGAAATATATCCAGTGTATCAAGTATATCCAGTATATGAAGTGCATGCAGTATGAAATCTATCAAAATATAATAAATCCTCGATCTCTCTCTCTCTCTCTGTGCATTGTGTAGTGGGTAGGGGGTAGGGGGTAGGGGGCTGGGGAGGGGGATTGTTTTAAGTAACACAATCATAACCATATAATGATTCAGCCTTAAAGAATAGAGAAATGCTAAGAGGCTGGAGATCCATCAGTTATCGGTTACATACTGTTAGAAAAATGAAGTAATCCTGCAAGTCCCTGCATTTGCATATAAAGGACATTTCAGTAGCAACAATCTTAACCAAAACAGTATTTTTTGAAGCTGCAATTAGAAATATGTAAATGCTTGGGTTAAGGAGATCCTTCATTTGGTTACTTACAGTTTCATAGTAAATAAATCCAATCAAAACTCCAAATTTAAATATTCTCCACCTTCGGGGAATTCCATCCAAATAAATTTATAAACTCCGCGGATTTTGAAACTACTACCAAATTTAGATGTTCGATCACTCGAAGAAAATGATGCAAAATGATTTGTTTTTGAAAATTGCTATTGTTTTTATAATTTGTGTATTGTGAAGTCTGTAATTAAATTAGTGGATAGTTTATGAATTATATTTAATACTTGAACTTACGAGACGCGACGCAGAAATAGTTTAAAGCCTAACAAAGCTTAAAAAAAAGTGTTGTTTTTTTTCATTTTACTCTCCAAATAAATTACTCCGAAGATAAAAAAAATTAAAATTAAAATATCACTTGAAATTTTTTAATTTTTTAATTTTGTATTCAATTTGTGTTCTGTTCAAAGTTACTTTCAATACTGAAGGCTCTAAGCCTGAGCTACTTTGATGAATATCTCCCACTTTTTAAAGGATTGCTTCGATTTTAAAAATGTGACTGAAGAAACAAAAAACAATAACTCCAAGAAGCTTTATTTTAATGAAGGAAAATAACGATTAATAACGAAGTGGCCGACATTTGAGCCATTCCGTAGCCAGAAGAATGTCATGAAATCTATTTTGGCCACATTTTGATTAAGTTTGGTCACATTTGGTAGCCTAGGGAAATATATTGGCCACATTTGACGGTCCAAAGTCCTTTCTTTGAGATCCTTCAGTTGTATTCTGCCCACATTTGGAAGCCTAGGGCTCTATATTGACCGGATTTAAGGGCCTAGGTATATATTTTGGCTGAATTTGAGGATCCAGGGTTTTTACTGTCGTATTTGAGAGCCTAAAATTGTATTTCACCTGTAATTGAGGGGGTACGGCCCTCGTTTGGCCACATTTTGGAGCCTAGGGTCAACAGTTGTAGTTTGACCTTATTTGAGGGAGTGGGACGTTGTTGTAGCCACATGTAGTCGAAATTTGGACCACATCTCCTCTTTTGCTTTTGCTTACAATTCAGCTACCCCCTATAGCTCTACATATAAAAACAATAAGAGTCCTGGGTCACGAAGCGTCCCGAACACAAGAAGCTGGGCCCGAACAACTTGAATGACAACTGAAGCCCTTGAGAATTGAACCAGAGACACGAGGGCATCACATCAGAGCTCTGAGATTGTTGTTAGTCACACATTCGGAACACGAACACAAAAAGTCGAAAAAGAAGAAGAAGAAGCTCTGTAGCAAACATCCTTTCGGTTCGTTATTTAATTTGAAATACACTGCTTGTGCACCACCCCCACCCTTCACCAGAGTTCAACGAAAGGCACTACTATTTTCCTGTGCACCACTGTACGTATATTGGCTGTGGACCAGGAAGAGGAAATATATCTCGGGTCCATTAAGAAGGTTAATTAAGAAGAAGAAGAATTAACTGCATTCACCGAGATTAGAGCCCAGTAGTCCTGTATCGCAGTTGCAATCCATCGTCCTGTCCTTGTGTATTTTTTTTTATTGCCATTTTTCATCAGTCTATTATATCTCATTATGATGAACTCCTTCGGAGCCTTTAACTTTGCCACTACATTCAGAGGGTACATTCGGAAAGGACTCGTCAGTTACCTGTAATGACATCTTTTGAGTTGCTTTGAATCTGTAAGCCTTCAATAAGCTTCGATTTCATTGGCTTCAATATAGCCACTAACTACTTTAGGCCACTTCTTGGCCTGCTTTAAAAATGACCCCTAAAACAATTAACCAACTAAAAAGGCGTTCTTCTAGCTGTCCTTGTCTTACGTACGCTTCGACTACGGAAGCTACGTTATTCAAATGTTATTAAATATTATTGTTTTTTGTTTCTTCAGTCACATTTTTAAAATCGAAGCAACCCCTTAAAAAGTGGGAGATATTCATCAAAGTAGCTCAGGCTCAGAGCCTTCAGTAATGAAAGTAACTTTGAACAGAACACAAATTGAATACAAAATTAAAAAATTAAAAAATTTCAAGTGATATTTTAATTTATTTTTTTTTGTTTCTTCGGAGTAATTTATTTGGAGAGTAAAATGAAAAAAAAACACATTTTCTTAAGCTTTGTTAGGCTTTAAACTATTTCTGCGTCGCGTCTCGTAAGTTCAAGTATTAAATATAAACCATAAACTATCCACTAATTTAATTACAGACTTCACAATACACAAATTGTAAAAACAATAGCAATATTCAAAAACAAATCATTTTGCATCATTTTCTTCGAGTGATCGAACATCTAAATTTGGTAGTAGTTTCAAAATCCGCGGAGTTTATAGATTTAATTGGATGGAATTCCCCGAAGGTGGAGAATATTTAAATTTGGAGTTTTGATTGGATTTATTAATTATGAAACTGTAAGTAACCAAATGAAGGATCTTCTTCATCCAAGCATTTACATAATTCTAATTGCAGCTTCAAAAATTACTGTCTTGATGATTGTTGCTACTGAAATGTCCTTTTTATGCAAGTGCAGGGACTTGCAGGATTACTTCATTTTTCCAACAGTATGTGACTGATAACTGATTGATCTTAAGGATCTCCAGCCTCTAAGCATTTCTCTATTCTTTCAGTCTGAATCATTATATGGTTATGATTGTGTTACTCAAAACAATCCCCTCCCCACCCCCTACCCCCTACACAATGCACAGAGAGAGAGAGAGAGAGAGAATCGAGGATTTATTATATTTTGATAGATTTCATACTTCATGCACTTCATATACTGGATATACTTGATACACTGGATATATTTCATATATTTCATATGTTTCATACATTTCATGCATTGCATACACTTGATACAATAATAAAATAAGCCCAAGAAATAACTTGTTTTTATTATAGGAGTAACTGTAACTTTGCATCTAAGCCAAGTTGTGTGCAGCCCTGAAGATGCCAATTTCGGTGCTCTTTAAATCGTAAGTCCTCATTTCGAATCTGGGCTACGATGGAGACTTTTTAAAGAAAATAATCACAATCTGTCTGGAAATTAATATAAGTAATTAATATTATTATATTATTATATTATTAATTCAAGGTGATAGGAGATAGATTATTTAATGTCCAAGCCTGAGGCCAGAAAAAAGAACTTCGATTTAATATATAAAATAAGGAGTTCATTTTATTATATAAAGTAAAGTTCATTTTATTAATGAAAATAAAGTTAATTTTATTATATAAAATTAATTAAATTTCATTAAAATCAAAATAACTTAAACTTTTTAACTCTCGCCTTTTTAAGGGTGTGGCACGTGGCCGAGTGCATTATAGGCGCAATAAAAGGGTTCCCACGATCGAATCGAATCGTATTAATAGTTAAAGGAAAAAAGGTAAAAACCTTCTTAAGTTGATAAAAAAAAGACATGAAATTAAAAAAATAGAATTGTAAATTCTAAAATAAAATTGTAGCTACATTAATTATTAGTTGGAAGGACTGGAGTCTAGTGCATAGGGAATTATTGCAATTAGGGAGGATGCAGCAATACAATTCCTGTAAGCGATTTACATCTGGGAATTTTGTGTAAATGAAATAAATCTAAAAAATACAAGCAGAGTTTAATTTTAAATTATTTAATTATAAATTAACTATTTCCTTTAATTTGTGGACGGCCATTTCAATTGTTATTTAAATCGAGAGCAATTTAAAAATATCATTGAAGTGATTTTTATTGAATATTTGGAATAAACACAAATAAAAAATAAAGTACGCTATTTAGATTTATTTTTCAGAAAATATAATTTTAATTTTATTATTTTATTTATTTATTATAATTTTACATGTATTACTCCATTTAACTATATGAAAGTGTGTGTGTGTAGTGTTTTAGATCTAAGTTAGAGAAAACGAAAACAATAACTAGGTATAAAATTATTGCAAATTGTTTGTCAAATGGTTTGAATACTTTTTATATTTAAAAATGGATTTATGGTAACTTTGTAATTATGGGAAGATGCTTGATGCTTTTGGTGTTCGCGTCGGCAAAGCTGGGGACGTGTAGGTTCCTGATTGGTGTATATTTATCGTAGAATTGATATGTATTATGTTTATACATGTATATTTATATATATATTTATGATTCTACGCATCTGGATTATACAGCATCCTGCACATCTGGGATATGCAGCGATTTATTGCACGCCATAAAACACGCTAAGAAAAGAAAAAGGAACATTTTTGAAAATGTGACAAGGATAGATAGATATATCAAGATCTGGACAGGCTTATTAGCCTTTATTTCACCTACCAAACGTTGTGTTTTCTTTGGCGCCTCACGCAATTCCTTCGGGTCGACATTGCCCTGTGCCTTGATTTCTTTATTGAATTTTTCTAGTAATGCATGACATGAAAGATTTGATTCGGGCTCCCAAGTATCATTTTTAGCACCAAAACCCTTCCAGCGAATACGATATATTCTACCTTGTTCATCGTCATCAATAAAACTCACTATGCGCTGGACCTCCCATTCTTTTCCAGGATCTCCTTCATTTTTTTCCGTTACCTTCTGTTTACGTCCTTTTGAACCTTTTTTGTTGGCTATTTTTTTGGAATCTTCCTACAAATTAATTATTTAATTATTATTATTTTATTTTTAAAATAAATTTCAGTTTACCTTCTTACGATACTCCTCGATCAGAGTATCACAGTTTAAATTTGATTCTGGCTCCCAAGTATCTGACTTTTTGTCATAACCTTTCCAACGTATCAAAAACAAGGACTCACCTCCTACTGTTTTGTGTCCCAAAACGGCACCAACCTATTCCAATAAGAGTTAGCCTCTGTTATGACATGTTAACTCATTTTACTTGCCTCGTATTCTTTATCTGCTTCTTCTTCACTCTCTAGTAAAGGGTTCAATTCTTCTGGTTCAATGGCTTTGACTGCCTTACGTCCAGATCTCTTGAAACCAGCCGGATAGCCAAATTTTCCTTTTGCCATTTTATTTCGAGTCTTCCTATACATTTATAGTAAGTTTTATTTATTTATTTAATTTTCTTTTTTCCTAACTTCAAATGAACTGACTTCTTACGATGGCAATGTAGATTTTTGGTTTTAAATGCTTAGGAGCTTTATTTATTTATTTATTTGTTTTTTTTTTTAGTTGTTAAGGTTGAGAATTTTAAATTATACTGAAGGCTCTGAAGCAGGACCCTTGGAACATGAGTAAATCATTAAGCAAGACCTACTTTGATGAATATTTCCCATTTCAAAGGTTGCTTCGATTTTAAATAATATAATAAAATATACAAATAATTATTCGCATTATTAATTATTTATTTATTATTGATTAATTAATAAATATTAATTATTACTCACATTCTTGGCAATATTTTGTTTCCAGTTATTAGTAAAAAATGCAAAAGTTTTCGATTTTTCTACCACTTTATTTACTCGTTTTGCGATTTATACTAAAATGTATACGAATCTTAAGGTTTTTTTGCTTTTAATTTAAATATAATTATTACTTCATTACGTTTTGTAATTCGCCTGGCCGCAGCCTTGTAAATTGTAAATTGTGAAGAATTTGTTGTCTTAACAACGATCCACAAACGGTTTGGTTAGTTATTTATTTATGTATGTATGTATGTATGTATGTATGAATGTATGTATGTATGAATGTATGAATGTATGAATGTATGTATGTATGTATGTATGAATGTATGAATGTATGTATGTATGTGTATTTGGATATTTGTATGTATATGTATTATGTATTTATGTTCTCTACATATCGTCAACTTTATTCGGTATTTGTATTCTTCTTCTTTTTAAAAATTTTCGAACAATTACAACACAATATTTCAATATTTCAATATTTCAAAATTTCAATATTTCAATACTCCAATATTTCAATATTATTGGCTATAAATTTTACGTTTCAATCAATCATTTGTATGACTTTAATTTGAATCTTAATTATTACATCGTAAATCTGTATGTGTGTGAGTTTCTGTGCGTGTGTGTGTGTGTGTGTGTGTGTGTGTGTGTGTGTGTGTGTGTGTGTGTGTGTGTGTGTGTGTGTGTGTGTGAGTGTGTGTGTGTGTGTATGTCTAAATAAACATTCAACAAAACAATATAATAAAATTAATTAGGAAAAAAAAGTCTACAGAAAAATTTATATGAATATGAATCAATTGTTTGACTTGTCATGGAAACTTTTATATATATAAACATACATATATATTATACATATACATATGTATATATACATATATGTGTCTGTATGAATGTACTAAACTTGCTATCAGCTTTGCAGTAATTAAAGCTTAACCCTAAAACTTGCCACTTTCATGTGATTTGCATTTTAATTTTTCTTCAAGTCATTTATCAAACCCGAGTTCCAAGCACACACACCCACACCCACACTTACACACACACACACACACATGCAGCACGTGCTGTAATAAATTACATACTGGGAAGTCTGTCCTGATCACAGATACTGATCAGCGGATAGGTTCAGCACAGTTCACATCGCTTCCGATTCAATTAGTTGGCATTTTTTATAGGGTTAAGTGCGTTCCAGAGTTTAAACGATTAAAATACAAAATTGCGGAAGCGCTTGATTTATATGCGTAAATTAAATCCGATTTCAAATTAAATATTTATCTGATCTAAATTAAATCCGATTTCAAATTAAATGTTTATCTGATCTAAATTAAATCCGATATCAAATTAAATATTTATCTGATCTAAATTAAATCCGATTTCAAATTAAATATTTATCTGATCTAAATTAAATCCGATTTCAAATTAAATGTTTATCTGATCTAAATTAAATCCGATATCAAATTAAATATTTATCTGATCTAAATTAAATCCGATATCAAATTAAATATTTATCTGATCTAAATTAAATCCGATTTCAAATTAAATGTTCATCTGATCTAAATTAAATCCGATATCAAATTAAATATTTATCTGATCTAAATTTAATCCGATTTCAAATTAAATATTTATCTGATCTAAATTTAATCCGATTTCAAATTAAATGTTCATCTGATCTAAATTAAATCCGATTTCAAATTAAATGTTCATCTGATCTAAATTAAATCCGATTTCAAATTAAATATTTATCTGATCTAAATTTAATCCGATTTCAAATTAAATATTTATCTGATCTAAATTAAATCCGATTTCAAATTAAATATTTATCTGATCTAAATTAAATCCGATTTCAAATTAAATGTTCATCTGATCTAAATTAAATCCGATTTCAAATTAAATATTCATCTGATCTAAATTAAATCCGATTTCAAATTAAATGTTCATCTGATCTAAATTAAATCCGATTTCAAATTAAATATTTATCTGATCTAAATTAAATCCGATTTCAAATTAAATGTTCATCTGATCTAAATTAAATCCGATATCAAATTAAATATTTATCTGATCTAAATTAAAGATTCAGATACCTAACTCTGTTTTGACTCTAATATCTCTCAGGTTCTCGTCGCCTTTAAGAATTCAATTTTAATTGCATGTACCGAAAAATCAAATTTGACTTTTAATTTAATTAAATTTTAAATTATACAAAATTTCTTTAATATCAATGATACATGTTAAATTGCAGGGTATCTCTTAGTCGTCCCTAAGGTCGTTTTTATAATGCTTTGAGTATTGAAAATCATCTGCGGCTCGAAGAATTTTGAGAGTTTGAATTTAATACAGAAAGAAGTTATATAATATATATATACAAATATATATATGTATATATATACTTATATATCTTTATATACATAAAACTATATAAAAATGTTTATATATTCGTATATATGTATATATATATATATAATGTATATATATCCTGATGGAAGTTAAAAGTTTTTCACAGATATGTTTGACCACTATTATTTACCATATTGTTATTGTTGATTAAATGTGTGTTGGTGTGTGTGAGTGTGAATTTTATTTTTTTTTGTTTCAAATTTATTTAATTCACATGCCATAAATTCTTTTGATGAAACTTAAAATTGTAGTAAGATGCGTTTTTAAACAAATCGAACAAATTAAAGTTTGTGCGCTGAAACTTAATACACATTTAGATAATACATTGATTGAGATTTTCTTTCACTTATACACACATATACATACAAAAACAGTTAAAACTTTCACTGAGAGAGTTGCACATAAATTCGAACCTAAGATCTATTGAAAAATCAGATCACAATCTGAATAACTTTTTGGTATCTTTGGATATTGGAAATGTTACAAATTCAGCGGCAGTTCAGATGAAATTTTGAATAAAGATTTTAAAAGTATATATATATATATATATATATATATATATATATTAATACTGAAATATTAAATTGTATAAATCGATAGATACGCAGTGACTTAGCTGAGAACAAAAGTATCTCTAACTGATGTCTTGTATTCAGGATTAAAGCCATCCACATGGAATAAGGCAAGGAAAATGTAATTCACATAAGATTCTAGGATTTTTAATACTAAGGAAAAAGTTTTAAAAGTCGGACAAGAATTCAGGAAATTATATAGTATATAAAGATTATGAATTTGGCACAACATTTGAATAGAATTAATTGCTTGTGTATGTGTATGTGCATATGTATACATACTTAGATGGTTTATTGATATTTGTGACATATTCAAACTTATAAAATATTTATATTCGATGTATGTATGTATATATGTGTGTATGCATGTAGTCATGTCATGTGTGTGGTGGACGCAAAATAGGATATCTGTTATGGAAGCATTGGACAAACAAAATACAATATGACTTTAATTAACACAAAAAATTAAGAAAAACAAAGCTTAAAAACTAAACAAAAATATATCGTAAATTGAATTAATTATTGCACTTGAAAAACAGCTCAAAAAATAATTACATTAGTGTAGTGTGTATGTGTGTATGTGTGTGTGTTGCGTGTGTGTGTTGTTTGTTTAATTTATAAGCCATTAGATTTGCCAAAGAGGCAACTAACAGTAAGTAATTGATGCGCTGTATACAGATATCAATAGTTATATCTACTACATCGTAAACGGGTATTAACCGAATATCGTATTTGAATATCGTAAGTAATGAGAATTCTGCAAATCAATTTGCCATATCTCGAGGTTCTGGTTCGTACTATTTGAAATAGTTTATCAAGGTTTTACTCTTCTTTTGTTTGTGTTTCAATTTGGCAACGTTTGTTACATGTTTTGTTATTTATTTTCTTACAATTTTTATTCCTTTAATTATTATTTCGTTTTCGATAAAGGAATGTTCGCATAAGTTTTCGCACTTCGTTATTATTAAGAGGGTCTCTATATAAGATACACTACATAAATAGGGATATTTCACTGTGTGTGTGTGTGTGTGTGTGCATGCGCATATGTCAAACTTAGACTACTACATAAGTGGGAAGGGATGGGGGGGAGGTGCTTAATGTGTTGTGGTGGTGGTGGAAAAGGAGTTAGGGGAATTGGAATTTACAAATTCGTTTTTCTTGGTTCTAAAAATTATCATTCATTGTAATATCATTTCTAAGTCGTGCATAGCTTCAGGAGGTAAACAATACAAATGAAAGATATTCATCGTTTTAATTTCCTTAGTTTTAAAACAGAAAACTATGTTAAAATTCACATATTTTGTTATTTCGTATTTTCGATTATTTTTCTATTTTTTTTCTTTTTTTTTTCTTTTTGTTATCAATTTAAAACTTACATTAAAAGTGTTTTGAGGGTACATAAAATATGGAGTTGTCCATTTAATAATGTTGGATTGATGGATACAAATACTTCATAAGTAAAAAATAGATATTATGTACCGTTTAGCAGCTGACTGTGTGACTGTGTTAATATATGTGCGTGTGTGTGTTTGTGTGTGTGTGTGTTTGTGTGTGGAAAAACTATACATTTTAATAAATAAATATTTGTGGTTTTTTAAAAACATAACAGCAATATGTATAATACATATATAAATATATAAAGCTATATAAAAGTATATAGTATATATAGATATATGTATATATGATGATGGATTTGACGTAAATACATACAAAGTTTAAAAATTATAGTTTATAATATGTAATGGTTTTGTTGTTGGTTTTTATAAATAGATAATTGAATTTGAACTAATTCTAATATTTTGTTGACACGCCAACGATGGCCAATCAATTGTGACCGTTCACATGCACATCGAGAGTTACATTTTAAGAGAGAGACCTTAACACAATTATATATATGTATATATAGATATATATATATGTTCGTATATATATATATATATATATAAATATATGTCTATAAATACATTTTTAGATTGGTATGTAATATCATATATATATATATATAGATATAATTGCATGCAATTATTATATCTGTACTTTTGTGCCGCCTACTGATGCCTGCCCCTTTGACGCCTCCGCCTTCTCCTCTGCATCTGCCTCAGCCTCTGCCTCTGGCACTGCTTCTGATTTTGATTTTGATTTTGTTTCGATTGCTGCTGTGAATATTATGTGGACAGCTCCGTGCTCCCGCGACGCACCATATTGAGGTCACTGAAATCGATCTCCGTCGATTCTATTGATTGTATTGATGCACTCCGTAGCTTGGTGGCCGGAAACTTGCCACGACTTTTTAACGCCGTCAACTGCAGCGGAAATATTCGAACAGATTAGTTTTGCATGTTTATATATTTCTAATTGGTGTTTTCGATGATATTTTTGTATTATTATTTTTTATAATGATAAAGTTACTTTTTAATATACAAACAGTCACTTATGTGGGTGCATTACGTTGTGAGCATGTGTAAAGTTAATACTTATTAAGCCGCATTACCCTACGGTGAAGAGAGAATACAACAAAGTTACAGTTATAGGTGAAAGTACAGTAGGCAAGCTTAAGTTGTATTATTAATTTTAAATCAACAATCAATATTTATACACACATACATATGTGATAAAAATACTAAACGTATATTTTTACAGCAAGCGATTTAAGCACAAGATCAAAAGTTTAAATACAAACAATTTTAAATAAAGCGTGGACAAAATTTTCTTGTGTAGGTTTGTGTCTTGGCTAAGCAATGAGTATATTTTATAGAACATAAAAAAATTATGGTAAAATAATGATTTAAATTACATTGAAAACTAGCTAATCCAGTCTAAAACAAGCTTTAAATCGGAGATTTTAAATAAATAAATAAGCGACTTTATATATTAGAATATAAGAAGATTTAAATAAAATAATGTTTTTAATAAAGGATTGGGTAGATAGTACTAAAAGTGATAGTTCTTCAATCGATTTACCAGCTTAAGTCTAAGCATGCAATTTATATTATTTTTAAATAGTTTCGAATCCCTAGGTATGCAGTTGTATATGGTATAAAACTATCTAAGAAATGCAAAGGTATGGGAATAAATATTATTGCAAAATCCAACATTAAGATACTTGGGAAAATTTGGATAACATGCTCGTAACACAAAAGGGACCAGGCAGAGGGTAACTAAGTGGTTATATGTAGTATGGATAGTAAAATACTATATAATATAATATATGGATAAGGTATATACTAGGCACAAAGAAGCACCCGCGTATGAAGGCAAGAACAAAATCAATACGACAGAAAATACGATATACGATTCGCGGTCTAAGCAAATGGATACAATTTGGAATACGAAGACGATATTCAAAGTAAAAACTGTACTAAAACGAAACACTTAGATCTATGGATATACAGTAAAACTATCGTATAGGGACCAGAATTTTATAGAGACCTGATATATGCATTTTGGTCGTTTGTTGTTTGTTGTTAACTGTGTTGAGTATTTTTTTTATTTTTTATGTTTTTTTTTTTTTCATTTAAATAATTCTTGTAACTGAGACTGAAGGTAGTTGTGATTTGTTGTTGTTGTTGTTGTTGCTATGATGATTTTGTTTGTTGCTCTCATTCAATGTTTTTCTTTCGTATTGTTTACGTTTAGTTTAGTTTAGCTTATCCATTTCCATGGTTCGGTGTCAGGACTGGTTATTGGCGTGGGATACTAGAGGCACACAATGCAACGCGATTCGATATTTAGATGGTAGACAAGAAAGAAGAAAATTTTGGATGAGAAACAGCAGGATAAATTTCTTAAACATTTCCCAGAAAACAACGGAAAAAAAATAATAGACTAAACCAATATTTAACATATCGTAAAACAAATGACATTAAATTAATATAAAACTTGGCTTAAGCGAAACTTAATTGCCACACCAAAGCGTTTGGTCTGTAAGGCTTTTAGCTTGGAGTGAAACAGTATTCACTGATTTTGATTGCGCCTTAAGTGGGTGTGGGTGAATCTCGGTGGGTGTCAGTGAATGGGTGTGTAGATGTGTGTCTGTGTGTGTGTGTGTAAGTATGTTTTTATAATGAGTTTCATTGTGATTATGTCTGACGCATTATTTTGGCAATGTGATTGAGTGATTGGTGCGTTTTGTCTGGAAAGCCCGAAACCGAAAATAAACAGCAAAGAGGATCCAAGGAAGTTGATGAAGATGGATTAAAGCAGCAAGCGATACCAACCTCAGCCTTCATGTCAGCCAACCTGTCCTGCAGGTCACGAACTTTATCCGAATCGTCTAAATTGGAGCGCAATTCGCCCTCAGCAAGCATTTCCGAATTCTAAGGAAAACAAATTAAAAAGGATATAAAATATATATTGAAGGCACGACAGGATGTGAGATAACATCTACCTTTGTCTCCAGACGTGATATTTCCTGTTTCAGTTCAGCGACAGTTTGACTCTGTTCGGTAAACTTAATTTTGACATTCATCAGTTCATCCTTCATGCGAGATTCCAGATCCGAGTATCTATAAGGACAATTGAAATGTTCTTCAAATGCCTGTATTTTATTTATGAATCAAAAGGTTCGCACCTGTGTTGTTGCTCACGCGCTTTATTGGCCAGCTCCTTCTCGCGTGTGACTGCCATTTCGAGTTCCTCCTTCAACTTCTTGTGCTCCTCGTCCTGACGACGCAGCTGATTTGTGGATACCTGAACTTGTGTCTCCAACTCCATCACTTTGAGTCGCAGCTCCTTGAGCTCTGTGAGTGTTTCCATTTCACGAATACGCGTCGTCATTAGCTCCTCCTCGAGCTTCTGCGTGTGCTCCGTTGACTTCGAGTTGTCAAAGAAGTTCGTTAACAGCTTTTTGGGTGTGGAGTCGACAGAAGCAGCGTTGTGCTCATTACGCTGATTCTCGGCCAACTGACGTTGCCACTGGGTGCTCAACTCTTGAACACGCTGCTTGAGATCCTTGAGTGAAAGTGAGGCCTCTGCTTCACGCAATTTGCTAGCAATAAGCTCATCCTGAAGATGTGCAACAGAATTATCGGGCGTCGTTTCGCGTAGCGTTTTCTTATCCTCCTCCAATTCCTCAACCTTCGCTTTCAGATTACGTATCTGATCGTCATTCTCGGCTGAACCCTGACGCACCTTGACCAGCTCCTCCAGCAAACAGGAGACCATCTCATCGCGCTGTTTCAGTGCCTCCTCCTTCATGCACAGCTCATCGATGGACGACTGCCGCGAGTTGTTCTAAAGAAATGTCATTAAAAGCTTTAATAAGTGTTTCAAATTTGGTGTCTTTTTTGAAAAAAATGCATGCATGCGTGCCTATCGATAAATGTACAGTTGAGCTTTGAAGCAATCAATAAACATATCGATTTAACCCTTCTAAAAGCTATTTTACATATTCGAGTATAGAATTTGGTATATTAAACAGGATACAAGTTAGTAAATTGGTTAATTGCAGAATAACTAAAATAATACAAACTAATATAAGTATTAACACATACAAGGTATATATACACATACATATATATATATACATATATATATCTTTATATTTCTTATTGAATGTCATGCTGTTAGGGAGTTAACTGAACGAAACGCTAATTAAAATCAACTTTGGGGCCGGAACACTACAGATTTTATGTATATATAAGGACATAAATACAGAGTTAAATTTATATATATATATACATAACGTGCGCCGATTCTGGGGAGATATTTATACTTACGCTATCGATTGAAACGTTCTGCTAAGCGTTGAGCAATTTAAGGCAAATATTTGAGGTTTCAATATTGTTTGTTTGTTTGTTAAGACACACACACGCATACACACATACATGTAGTATATGCATAGCATATGTTTACGTATAAATATATATTAATATATATATATTTTTGTTTAAAGCACCATAACCATAGGAAATAAACAAAATAGAAAAAAAAAAAGACAGAAATTATTAGCAACATCCTTTTATTTTTTAAACACGCCTTTCAGCTGAATATCGTATTTTGGATTATGAAAAGTTTTTCAATTATTAGTTACAGGACAACCGACACAACCGGAAGGTGATGAGTGAAAAGAAAATGAACAAGTTTTAATTATAATAACGACTACTTACATTCTCTTGCAATCGAAGACTTAGGCCGCGCACCTCCTCGTTCGCGTTCTCCAGCTGATGAGAGACCTCCAAGTAGGAGCGTCGCAGTTGCATTAACTCAGTTTGAATGGCAAAGCTGTTGGTAAAATTGGAGATTTAAGTACATAAATAATAGGTTAAAGAATAGCGGGAATTTAGTACCTTGTTTCCTCTTCCTCGGCCCGAGACACCTGACCGCGCACAAGACGATCAGCTAGCTCGGCACTCTCGGCCTCGAGCAGCTCATTGCGTTGCTTTAACAGGCAGTTCTCGCGTCGCAGGCGCCGGAGTTCAACCATCTCCTCCTGCTCCTTCTTCTTCAAGTCTTGATACTCTTTCTCCATTTTCTTCATGCGTTTTGTGTTGAGTTTTTGCGCGTAGGCCAAATTAAAGAAGCCCTCCGGATCGGCCTCCACACGGCCAGGCAGCTCCTTTTGAAAGAACTTAAGCATGGCTTCCATATCAAGGCACAGCAGCGACTCCTTGCCAGTAAGAAGCAATGCCAAGGCCACCTTGAATATAAACTCCATGCCCTCGCTAAGGAAGACATCCATGATGCGGCAGCTGAGGTTGACGTTCAGTGTAGTTGTGTAGAGTGTCAGGAACCAGCTGGAGGCATACATAGTTGTTTGGAAGCCCTGCTGCTGGAAGTGTCTGTGCATGTCAGGTATTTGCTCCATCACCAGATTCTCCAGCTGGTACATGCACAAGCCCAGCTCGGACATCGATGGCTTGAACATGTGACGCATGCGATGCTGTTGCATTATTTGCACAAGCACAGCGAATGCCTCCTCTTCGGGCATCTGCATAAGCAGCAGGCCAACAATGAAGCCGGATCCTTGGCAGTAGCCAACCTCACGGTCGTGCAGTGAATACGCTTTGATGACATTGAAAAGCGCCTCCTGTCCAGGCCCGTCCTTCTCTTTGAAGAAGTCCACTTCCGGATAAGTGCGTGCAATATCACGACGTATAACCTTCTCGCACGCGGATGTAGCCTTAATGTATTCAGCATATTGTTTTTTATCCGTGTCGGAGGCGACGCTGAGTTGCTGCCAAACGATTGCACGGAAATGATGTGGTATGCCACGTCGGACCAGTTCAGGCACAGATGGATTCTTGCGCTTCAGCGCACCGTCCCAGTCATTTAGTATGGACGCCCATGTCGTCCATTTATCCTCCTCCGCTATTGAATTACCACCTGAAAATGCAACCAAGATTAATAAACACAATAAAACCAAAGTAATCCAATTAAATCTTACTCGATGTCAAACTTATTTGACTTGTGTCCGAGTTCTTGCGACTATGCGTTGAGTGGAGCGAGTTGAGGCTCTTGGCATCGCTCTCGATCAGCTTATTGGCAGCTTCCAGTTTGGCCAGAAGGTCCATTTCGGATGTAGGTAAATTCTCTTCCGCTGTTGGGACCTTCACTTCCATTTTCTTATTACTCTCCGGAGGTGTTGAAGTTGTGGTCAGTGTCATTTCTGAATGACGATGCAAACGCAACAATTCGTGAATTAAATTCTTATTTCTTCTGTTTACGGCAGCTCCTTCTTTTGATTTCTTTTTCTTTCTTTTAAAAAAAACTTATGTACTTCCTATTGTTGATTAGCTGAAGAAATTGTTACAATTTTGAACCAGTTGATGAATGACAGATAAACCGAGCGATTTGATTTGAATGTTCTCCCTTGTCGGGCAAATCTCAACGATAGCTCCGTGAAGGCATAGCTAAGCTCGTAGCCTTCTTCTTGTCGCGGCTGCTGCTCCCTTCGCTCTGAAATGACAAGACAAACGATTGATGATTATTTATCGATATTCAACATCGCTCGCTCTTGGGTCACCAACAAAATTGAAATTGTTTGCGTCTTTAAATTGACAATTTAATCGCACTTATCGAAACGCCAGACTGAAAGACGTCATAAAGAATTATATATATTTAAGTCTTTCCTATCTGCTTTTTACTCCACTCCGATAACAGAACGTAATAACAGAACTGAAACCTTTCACGTTCAATATACACCCAAAAACAACAACACTCTGCGAGTCCAAATGCAAACAATGCCGTGGATATTAGCTGGAAGTTTAACCTGTATTGTTCATAAGTCGTGTGCCCCAAAAAGAAATGGATCAAAACAAAACAGAGGAGAAATAATGGAAAAAATAAAAAAAAAAAAAAAAACCTGTCTGGGCTTTTACGTTGCTTAACTTCGTTACTATCTGCAACTGTCTACACATCTAAGCGAACACACACACGCACACACACACACACACACACATACATACCTGTACAGGTGTGTTGCCGTGTACCTGAGTGTTTATCTGCATATTTCCGTTTATCGACACTAAATGGTCTACATTCGACTTAAGCTAGTGGGCGGTCAGATTGCGTATGTCGTATGGCAGTGCATGGTGTATGGTGTATGGTGTATGAGGTATGACAGGGTGTATTGTGTATGGTGTATGGTGCATGGTATATGTTGTTGGGGGCATGGGGCGTATCCCTGACCGTATTGTCGAAATTTATGACCAAACGATAAGAGCAAATTATCTGCAACAGTTAAGAAAGTTGGTAACAACTTCGCGATAGGCACGAATCTCGTATACAGAGTTTAATTTTACCTCCCTCAATAAATATTTAAACATCTACATTGACAGGGACTACAAGTTGATTAAACAAATACAATTCATTCAATGTACTCATTATTCACACAGTGCACAGCGTGAAGCGACAGCGCCTGAGACTGCGATATACCCTGTAAATTATGTGAATAAAAGCCCAGGAAATTTGAAGCAAGGCAATGGAAGGACAACTGAACAAGCAAGAGGACTCATTCTTTGGTGTGTCCTGATAATTTATAATTTATAATTTAACTAAATAAATATAAATATAAATATTTGAATTCATGTAAGAAGTGAGCTGCTGGTACCCAAAGTAATTCCATATATTCTTCGATCCATTCAAAATACGATATACCCATTATATACGTTACGTAGGGGTAGGCAGTGAACTGCTTGTTTTTTTTTAAACAAGTCACAAGCAATAATTTAATTTTTTTTTCCACTTTTTTAAGTTTAAAAATAAAACCTTAAATCGATATACCCTTTAACTCGGATTGAGGTTGTGAGGTACACACACATGTGCATTGAATGAAGAGAGAAATTTCAAGCAGTTAACTGCTTGCTTTTAATAAATACACTAATACAATCTCATGGCGACCCACCATAAATTATGCATATAGATCAATATTTATACAGGAAGTAATTGAGTTACTTTTCAGTACAAAAAGTTGTATACACCTTTTACGATATAGAAATCCGGAAAGACGGGAAATGCGACAATTTATATTCAATCTACAGTTTGCCATTCTTTAACTTGTATAGAAATCTTTATATTAATAATATTTATATAGGTTATATATTAAACTTTCCTCTATCGACTTTTAACGGTCTTACGGCCCCCAGTCACTCCCACTTTGTAGGTCATACTTTTTCCGAATTATCTATCAACAAATTGTACGAAATTCAAAGCATTTACGACACTTGCACGTGCTGTGGTTAGACTATGTATCTGCTGTATCTGAACAAACACAAGTGGGGGGCAGGGAGGATCAGGATAAGCTATAAAAGAACACTCCTTTTATGACACAGACAAGCAATAAATAAAAATAGAATAAGTCAATGACTAGACAAAATGACTCATGGACTGGCAGCCTATATCGTTTCTAGGAATCGAGTTACAAATACACAAAGAAAGATACTAAAAAAAAAATTAACGGTTTCTTATCAAAAAAACAAAAAAAAAAAATCAACAACATCAAAAAAAAAAAAAAATAGGAAAAACAAATACAACCCATTAATTAAATATATCGATCAATTAACAAAACATTGACTAACAAAAATTTTAAGTTTTTCTTTTACGATATTCGAGTTACGTGCAACGAACTGATCGATGCATGTGCCGTATGACCCACAGTAGTTTATCGCAGTCAACGTTACGTATACGTAATTCAACTTATAAGCGGCGGTTACACATACAAGCACCCATATACACCCACACCCACACTCACACACACACACACACACACACACACACACACATTATTACCGCTCTGCGGAGAGGGTTGAAAAAGTGTTTGCCTGTGGATAATCAGTTTCTGGTTGTAGCTGGTGTAGAATGAGGATTGGGAAGTGGTGAGGGGGTTGATTGGGGGGATGGTGCATGGGGGATGGGTCATAGACCACTTGTTGCCAATTTCGGATCTATTTATCTATCAAAAGTTACCCTAGACTTCCGTGAGTGCAGCCAAGTGGAAATAATACACACGCGAAAATTGAGCAAATAAAAAATAAAAAAATAATAAATAATAAATAAAATAATAAAAAATAAATAATAAAATAATCAACAAACAAAAAAAAAGTAAAAATTAAAGGCAATGATGATAACTATGAATCGCGCTCATGATGATCCATTGAGCTCGTTTGGCGTGAACCGTTCCAGTGCCCCCTTTAAATGCATGTGCGAAATTTCAAATTCAAAGTCGAAAATTTTTTTGCAAATGCGACTCAATGTCGTTGGCTTAGAGTTGAGCTCTGAACAATGAAGGAAATTTACATGATTCATATATATATACATATACATATACATATGTATATGGTGGATGTGAACAGTATAGTTAATAGTACATACAACATCGATACGATACGATACGTCGAGATACGATACGATACGTTATTGTACGTGTTGATTAGATTTCGAAACGCCAAAAACACACAGCGGCACATTTGTGGTGTGTGTGTGTGTGTGCGGCCAAGTGAAACCAAGTCGTGAAGGGGTTAGTTCACTCAGTACGTGGAGGTACGTGGAGTCGACCAGACAGGAGAGAGCAGCGTTTGAAACAGACAAAAAAAAAAGAAAATAACAAAAACAAAAAACTTGCCCAAAAAACTCGCAAATTATTAAAGGTAATAAAAAAAAAAAAAAAAAACAAACCACAATAAGCAAACTTGTTTGTGTGTGTGTGTGTGTGTGTGTGTGTGTGTGTGTAATTTATGATTGTTGTAATGTGTCATCCATTCAAACAGATTAAAGGTTCAATTAGCCAAACGAGTTGAACGGTGGGCGAGCGACCATGAAAATGACTGCAATTCAGCCAACAGGTGGACAGCCGGGGAGGCAGCTTGAGGGGCAACCATCGGTGGAGCAGCCGGCGGAGCAATCCCAATCACAGCAAAAACAGCAACAACCACAACAACAACAACAACAACAACAGCCATCGGATTCAGAAACAGATGCAGAATCAGCGGAGTTGCAGCTAAAGTCACAAACGGAGCTGAGTGAAGTTTTCTACGTTGAGAATCGACGACGTAAACAGAATATAAAAATCCAGGTGAAGCTCTGCCCGGAGGGTATCTACCTGCGCCGGGAAACCACCCATGATGACAATATCAATGAGCAGCTCATACGCATTGACGATATCATCGGCTCCAGTTGTGGCCATCGAATGAAGAAACGCGCCCGTGGAGGCCTTAATTCCTGCAAGAATCCCAGTCAAGATACGCAAGAAGATCCACCGGAGGAGCAGCACCCAAAAATCGACGACAAGGCACAGAATCAAGCGGAAAACAGTGCCTACTTGTACATCTATGCATATTTGAAGAAGGAGAAGCCACTGCGACGCGTCCAAACACTGAGAATCCTGCGCTTCCGCTCAAGCAGCGAGTACGCAGAGAACCTAAAGACCGCCCAGCTGTGGCATCGATTGATCCGCGAGCACAAGCAGCGCTCAGGCACAGCGACGGAGGCAGCTCGTGCGGCGGGCAAAAAGTTGCTCATACTGCTCAATCCTAAATCCGGATCGGGCAAGGGACGTGAACTGTTCCAGAAACAAGTGGCACCACTTCTGCGCGAAGCCGAGGCACAATACGACTTGCAGATCACAACCCACTCCCAATATGCTTTAGAGTTTGTCCGTTCACGCAAGGATCTGCTGGATCGTTACTCGGGTATTGTGGTGGCATCCGGGGACGGACTCTTCTACGAGGTACTTAACGGCCTCATGGAACGCATAGACTGGCGTCGGGCATGCCGCGAACTATCGCTTGGCATAATACCCTGTGGCTCCGGCAACGGATTGGCCAAGAGCATTGCCCATCATTGCAACGAGCCCTACGACCCAAAGCCCATACTCCATGCAACGCTCATCTGTGTCGCCGGACGTGCCACACCAATGGACGTGATGCGTGTCGAGCTAAATCATAGGGATAAGCACTTCGTCATGTACTCGTTCCTATCGGTTGGCTGGGGCCTAATCGCTGACATTGATATTGAGAGCGAGCGGTTGCGCTCGATTGGGGCCCAGCGGTTCACATTGTGGGCTATCAAGCGGCTTATCACGCTCCGCAGCTACAAGGGCAAACTCTACTATTTGCCAGCCGACGGAAATAGTTCCCAGACGAATCACACGGCACCCAACACTGAAGCTGCGACGGGGGCCGATGTGGCAACGAGGAGCAAAGTAGCAGTTCGTCACTCATTGCCCATCACCGTAAAGACAAACAATGAGTTTAAGGATCTGCCCGATGGCGCACAGGTTGACGATGAATTCAAGGATCTGCCCATTGACACACACGCGAGCTATGAGTTTAGGGATCTGCCCGACGAGCTTGACGTTGAGCTGCGGAACAACAATGCGGATCAGTTTCTGGATGCCCTGTCTATCAATCGATCAACTTACCGCCAGAATGGCGATAGTTGGCATTCGGCGATGTCCAGACGCACCGCCTATTATTCCGTGGGTGGTCACAGCACACGTTCCAATCGCAGTCGCCTGAGTGTGGCACAGCGCATCGAGGCAGCCAATGCGGAGTTCAATCAACTGGTGCCCACGGGCACAATGCCGGGACTGCAAGTGCCGCTGCCCACAGACCAGGGTTGGGTGTGCGAGGATGGGGACTTTGTGATGGTCCATGCGGCGTGCACGACACACTTGGCCTCCGACTGCTTTTTTGCCCCCGACTCGCGACTCAACGACGGTCTCATCTACCTGGTGATCATTCGTGCCGGCGTCAGTCGCTCTCAACTGCTCAATTTTCTGCTCAGCATGAACAGCGGCACACACTTGCCCACCGAAAAGGATCCCCACATTATGGTGGTGCCGGTCAAGGCCTTCCGCATCGAGCCCATCGGCAATAACGGTATTCTAACCATCGATGGCGAGCGCGTAGACTATGGACCCATCCAGGCAGAGATCTTCCCCGGCCTGATCAATGTTATGACCACAACGGGCTAACTATTGGATCACCATTTGATCGATCGTGAGTTCAGTTCCCCTTGCCCGCTTCATATGTGTTGTATGCGTGTGTGAATATATGTCTAAGTGTAACTGTATATGTATATGTGAATGTGTTATATTTATATTTTTGATAATGTACTTGACTTATCGATTAAGACTGCTTAAGAATTTTATTTGTTTGTTTTTTTTTTGTTTTTTTTTTGTTATTTTCCTATTTGTTACTCCTATCAATTCGGCTATTATTAATTACTTTTAAAAAATACATAAATAAAATGCTGAGAACACAAAATTTTCAAAAACGAAAGTCGCTTCCCGAAGTGCTCTGTCATTCCAGAATATTTTCCAATCTTCATTGTTCCATTTTAAATAAATTTTCATTAAATTAAACAATAATTACATTAATTTTGCATACTTGAAACTTTTAACATATTCATGTTAAGCTTAACAGCTGTTAACTTTGCATTTTGTTAATGACTTTTCCACATAAAAAAAAAACAAAGTTTTTTTTTGTTTGTAAAAACATTTCGCATATGTTAATTGTTTAGTTTTGCTTTGTTTACTAGCTGTTGGCAGGTAAACAGAGACAGTCGCATCCCAAAAATTGATAACACCATACAATGTGTCTGAATCAATATTTAAGAGCTTCCTACGACCGATTATCACATATTCAGAGTTCTATATTATCCACATAGTTAACTACCCCTTGGATAGCACTAGATGTAATACAGAAACTACGTAAATACTACGTAATAATCTATCCACTGATAGTGTAACTAATAAATCTATTGTAAATATTTAACTATGATATTTCAGTAAACACGATTGGGTAACAGACGACGATGAAGAGCAAACGAGTGGTGAGGTTCTTATTAAATAATTCCCATATACCTTGATCTATGTCATTAACTGCAATTTCGATTAGATTGGCTTTATATAGAGGAGATTGAAGTCACATTCATAGGTTATAGCACGTGAAAGACATCGGGATTTGCGGGCAATCCATTGGATTGGATTGCATGAACTTATCTTTATTATCATTACATAGAAAGTACATATGTACATTAGCGAATACTTTTGAAAGTTGAACAGATATCAAGTCGGGGCAATGTTCGAGTGCCTTTTTATAGCTCTACTCTTTTTGTGAGTACTCAGCTGGTAGCTATTTAAATTCGATTGATAACCGTGAATCGGAACTTTTGTTTATTCTGATGAAACTTGGTTAATGATCGAAGTAAGCGAATTTCATAAAAAAGAGATACTTTTTTATAATAAAATTAAAAAAATTAATCATATCAATAATTAAAAAATAAAAAAATTAATGAAAATTTAAAAATAACTTTTTTCTATTTGTTTAAATGTGAGTTTTTTGTTAATTAAAAGTTTTCAGCAACTTCTCTATACGAACTTAACACAGACATGGGTACAACTATTATGGCCACCACTGTTCATAATTTAAAAAAGTGTTGCATACTTTTAGTCAGAACAGAAAAAAAAACAATGTCAACAGCAATCATTTTTTGCCTATAAAATTAATTCTAGACGAGACAAATACATATATATTAAAAAATGTGTATGTGTATATATGTGTATTTGTATAAGTTTGGTTTTAATCTATACACGCACTGGTATTGCCATATTAATAGTTCTATAAAGTAGTGTATAATTAAATTGATGCATATGGCAGACATGTGGATTTAAATTTAAATTATTTGACTCTTCACAAAATTGTGCATGTATGCGTGTGTAGATGTATATTAATAAATGTTTGCATGTGTGTATGTGGTGCTATACAATTTAAGCTTTAACTGCTGCCGGGTAGCAACATAAATTCACATACACATCAATGCGAAACACATCTGTGTTTGCGCTTAAACACTTATTTCCAGTCTGATTCATTCATAACGTGTATAGACATGTGCATGGATACGTATGCGTGTGTGTGTATGTGTGTGTGTGTGTGTGTGTATTGCTACCTCTAATATGCAGCTTATATGTGTGCTAGTGCATAAGTGTACATTCCCCTCTTACCAATTCAACTTAACGGCCCCCTTAGCGGCGACGGCTAAGAACTAAGCCAAAAAAATAAACCGAAAAAAAAACAGGAGAAAAAAGCTAACGCGACTTGAATTTGTTTCGGATGCGGTTTCAAGTGGCCACTGGAGCCAGTTAAGTAAACATACATATATATATGTACCCATATGTGTATATGTGTCTACCGTTAGGCAACCACACACACACACACACAATGACAATTGAACATACATATATTTAGAAATACTTTTGTATCGACCATCAACGTTCAGTTTTATGTCTTTTTGTTTAAACAAATTGCATTTCATTTGTTTGTCTGTTTGTTCGTTGCCCCGCGCACTCTCCCCATGGATGAACGGCAGCCGCCACATCCCCCCTTTACGACGAACCTTTTTTAATTCTTTCGACATCGTCACCCAGTTGAAGCTGCCGGGAGCCAACAGCCATCAGCCATCAGCCAACGTCCAGCGGGCAAATTGTGTGGGAATTAGTCAGAAACCTGCTGATGGCGACTGCGACTGCGACTGAGACAGAGACAGCGGCTTTGACAGCGACTGCGACAGCGACAGCGGCAGAGTCAGAGAACGCAGCTACGGCTTACACTTTTATTTAATAAAGGTTTTTGCTTTTGGTACCACGCGAGTTTAAAGCAGCAGCAGCAGCAGCAGGTAAAACCGAGAAGGTCGATTAGAAGGTGAATATTCATAATATGAGTCAATGAATATTAGATACCCTCTGGCTCCCAAAATATACAGGGTATCTGCCGCTTTCTACGAAAATGTGTCACTCGAAGAAAACTCACTTCCGTTTCTACACACATAAAAAGATTCCCAAGCAAAGCTGAGTAAACGCCCCACTTTTATCCCACATACAAATTAGTTCATGTTCTCGGCAAAATTTATTACCGACTCTTAAACAAATTCAACAAATAAAAAAAATTGAAATTATAAAAGTTTTCGAAACGTAGAAGCTATAAAAATATTTTTGGATATTTCGAAAGTTGAATTACTTATTAATTAATTGAAGTCTTCACTTCTCATCTATAGAAAATTTAAGTTTTTTAAAATTTTAAAAATATTTTGAAAATGCTATTAAAATTTACAGAGTATCCTGCAGTCGCATACCCCACATATATGAAGTCATTTTTTAATTTTATAAATTTTTTTAGAGGTAAGATGAATAATGCACCTGTGCAGTGACATTTTATTAGGCTTCTCAGTGTGTGCGTTGCCCGTTGGGATTTTCTACCCAACACCCTGTACCAATTAAATTGGCTATAAACGTTAAGAGTTTTGTGGCTATTAACATTTCATAGACAAGGACAAACAGATATTCAAATTTTCAATCTGACTAATCATTTAATATAGTTATAAGCTAATTACGTCTAAGATACATACATATACATATATATATACATATATTTTTGAGGTAGAAAAATAAAAATATAAAAACCACAAAACTCTGGGCGATGGAAGCGTCCATCTAATGCCCAGCGACGGTATTTAGTATTTTAGGCTAATTAAAAGCTGACAAATGAAGTTGGGTACACGGGGACAGGTGTTGGAGCGACGTCAGCTTACCTGTCGCGTGTGCATGCCACGCCCCAACTGGCCGCAATTCGGTCAGAAGCGACAGTAGAAAAAACTTAATTTCATTTTATTTGCCTAAGCCCCACGCCCCCCTTTAACTTCTCTCTCTCTCTCCCTCTCCCCCTTTATCTTTCTATGTAAATTGTTACTGTATTTGTTAATGTCTATATTATAATTTGATCAATTATTTTATATGAAAGTTTCTTATGTATAAAATTCAAACATATAAAATGTATTCATTTATAATAAATAGAAATAAATTTAATTAAAAAAGGCGTTAAGGATATTTTCAGCTTTAAGAAGAAACTGAGGAATAGAGGAATAAAAGATAAAAAAATAATAAATAAATAAATAATGTAATAGTAATAAAAATATTGAGCCAACAGTAAAGGCTTACAATAAATAAGAATAATAAATAATAATAATAAATAAAATAATAAATAATAACAAAATATAAAAATAAAAAATAAGAATAATAAATAAAATAATAAATAATAATAATAAATAATAATAATAATAAATAAAATGATAAATAAAATAATAAATAAGAATAATAAATAAAATAATAAATAAAATAATAAATAAAATAATAAATAATAATAATAATAAATAAAATGATAAATAAAATAATAAAAAAGAATAATAAATAAAATAATAAATAAAATAATAAATAAGAATAATAAATAAAATAATAAGTAAAGACATGTACAAACATTCATGTAATGTAAATATTGAAATTGTTTAATATTATTTATTATTTTATTTATCTTCTTATTCAGTGGGTCAGTGGACGTTCTTTTGTGTAAGCAAGGAAAAGCGATGGGTGGCCGCAGAGGCAAACCCCCAAAAATTCCATGGAACACTCGTGGTAGGAAGCAACATGTTTTCATGGTAAGTGAATTAAATGAGTTTCGGAAGTAAACCCCAAACATCCAAAAATAGGCTTTTTAAGTTCCCGCATGTTTCACTTGAAGTTGAAGTCACGTGCAACGCGTTTAATGCATAAAGGAAAATCACTTGAAGAAGGTATCGAAACTTTTAAGTGGGTGTGTGTGTGTGTGGTGTGTGTGTGTGTGTGTGTGTGTGTGTGTGTGTGTGTGTGTGTGTGTGTGTGTGTGTGTGTGTGTGTGTGTGTGTGTGTGTGTTTTCAAATGGATAAGCGAAATAAATTCGTTCAAAGCAGAAAAACCCAATTTACATTTGTTTGCTATATATCGATATATATACATATACATATACATACATATATACACATATATATACACACACATATGCTTATATAAAACATGAAAGGACAAGTGGAAGTTGATAGCTTCTTTGGGTAAGGGAATGGAGATAAAAGCACGCGCTGCTTTTGTTCTATTTAAGCGCAACAATAATAATTATTATTATCGCTTCGAACGAAGATGGAGCTGAGTTATAGGGAAAGAAAGGGATAGAGATACAAAATAGAATTGGAAATAGAAAGCTTTTAGCCACATGCACTTGCATAAGTTTCTTTGTATCTGTATACAAATAAGTATGTAAAAATGTATATATGTGCATGTATGTGTGTGTGTGTATTTGTTTATTTATTTTTCCCTTTTTTTTGGTTTTTTTCCTTTTTTTTTGTATAATCACTTAAATGGTGGGTGGAACTGTGATCAATACCCAACGAATGGCAAACAAATGTAAATTTGCAATGTAAAATGTGTGTAAGCGTGTGGAGCACAAACAAGCCTTAAAAACAAAACAAAATACAACAAAATACAACAAAATGTAACAGGGAAAGCAATTAGGAAATGAGCTACACAGCTGCTAAATCGCCCGCCCGCCCCTTTCGCCACCCACACAATTGCAAACAGATATTTCAACAGCAACATTGCTGCCCAGACAGACAGGCGAATATATAGAAGCAATATAGAGAAAAGCTTTGGCTATCAAATGTAAGGGAAACAACGAAAAAGAGCAAACAAAAAAAAAAAATCTACAAAAATTGATCATCGAAATGAGGCCACAAAATTGTAACGGTATTACGGCAACGATAACAACAACCAAAAGCCAACAACCAGCAAGCAGCAAGCAACAAAAAAAAACAAAAAAAAAACAAAAAAAAAACAAAAAAAAAAAAAAAACAACAAAAAACTAAATATGTGAACAGATATAAATGTCGAAAATATAGAGATACGAAAATGATATTGAAATCACCTAAAAAATGCAATTCATCAAACCCAAACTTCAAAATGCCGGCACTGAAACAGAATGACACACTTACAAACATCTATACTTATAGTTGCCTATACACACACACATACGCACACACACATACGCACACATACATCATATGAATGTGCTGCATTGCAAGAAGGTACATATCAGACAAAATAAAAATTAAATACAAAAAAAAAAAAAAACTACAACAAAGTTTGAAAACGATTTTGGCAACAAGCGAAATACAGAAAGCCCAACAACAGCGGATGAAGTGCCACAGGCGTTTGGTTGGTGAATAGGGGGGGAAGAGGGGATAGTAGAGGTGGTGGATTTAAGCGCGATTCGTTGCTATTGTTTTGTAGTGTTTTTGGAGTTGTTGTTCATTTTACATAACGGTTTTTGCTTCGGGACAATGGAAGAAAACAATTATGTACACATATTTCTATCTACGTACACACACATACATACATACATATTAATTTACATATCTAGTATTTGAGCACCTGTGTGTGTCTAGTGGTGTATAACTTTGTATAATTTGAATAAGTTAAACTTTATCAAATGTTTTTCGTTGCTACCTTTAGGAGTTTCCTTGCCCTACACAAGTACGCATACACACATACACACATACACACCCATACATAGTTAAACGCAAGCTCGTCGTGGCTCAATTCTCAAGTGCAAATCATTTTTAACATATTTTCGCGGCTTTTTGAGAAGGTCAAAAGGCTTCAAATAGCTGCTTCAAGATTAATTAAAGTGGAAAAAAAACACTAACACAATAACTTATAACAATACACCTACACTAATTTTACTATTATATATCTATGTGTGCGTGTGTGTCTCTATGTGCACAACAGGCAAAACACTTGTGCAGATAACTGTAAAAAATAATAGCAAAACAAAGATCAAATACATACAAATAAACCTACAGATGAGTACACATAATAAATGTTTAAAACTTCTAAGCAAATATATACATATGCATATATATGCATGTATATACATATATATGTGTGTATACACGTATTAAAACTATACCGAAATTTGTTTGTCTCCGCTGTTAGTGATGTATGTGAAGCATGAACATAAATAAATAAACAGAATATGAAAAACGCACGCGGGATGAATACACACATACGTACATAGATACGTATATACATACATGGTTAATGATACACCCATGCAAGGTGGTAGCACTGCGCACAGAGAAAAGGCAATAGAGAGAGATATCAAGAGAGAAATAGCAAGCGATGGAGTTCAATTTGAAGACACAAGGTTACAACAACAAGACAACAAAGCAGCTGATGTGGTAGGAATGGCTATGAAAGAAACGTAAAGAATTTTCTCCAATTGGAATTTTGGAAGCTGCCCGTCTGTCACTGATTGCATTTGTTGTTGTTGCTATTTTCTTGTTGTCTCTGTTTAATGATAAATAGTGAAAGATGAAAAATAATAATGATTAATGTGTGCCAAACACGAGCAATGCAACTGATGATAGCTTGGCAAAAATTTGAGGAAAGTATAAAAAACCATACCTAAGCTTAAATGTAGCTTAACTAGAAAGTTTTTGTCATTTGATGACGTTTTATAAAGGTTCGCATACACAGTTAAATGTATGTTAATTTGTATATATGTCTATTAGTATATAAATAGTTAATTCACCTGCTTCTGTACGTACCGTTATTTCTTCTTCTTATTAATATTTTAAGTGAAGATGGCGAATTTGTAGACAAGATGAGGCAAGACGAGCGAAGCTACTTCGTCCTTTCAAAAAACTTAGCATCCAAATGCCATTAAGACGACATTAGTAACGGGACAACTTATTTTAATTAAAATTTCACTTTAAATTTTGACGAGACCGACTTTTTTGCTGTAAACGTCACTTCTTCGGATACCCGCACGCACACATTTACTCACAATTACATACGTACACACATACATACACTGTCAGATTTCTGGTTGGAGTAAACTTTTGGTTGCACAGTTGCTTTTTTTAAATTTTATGACTTAATGCACTTTAACGTGTAGGAGTACTTTTATTACGGAAAAAATAAAACAAAAACAATTACAATCGTAATTTGCAATACAAATTTCTTTGGCGTATAGGTCTTCAATGTTTGCTGAACTTGTAAACTGAGCTTCCAGTGTGACTGCACTTTCAAAACGATGTGACCATCGAGCGCACAGCCCAATTTGCCATAACTTCAACACAAATATCCAATTTATAACAGAAACATATTTAACATTAGCACTCCTCTGTTTAACAGAAGACTCTATCTCAGTAATCGCTTTGTAGAATCTATGTTCATTTTCTAAGTCGATAATTTATCGCATTAACTATTTATTCTTCGATTATTTATAATATTTTATAAATTGTATAGTTATAAAATAAAGTTGAATTCTGCAAAAACTATTAATAAAATGCCAGAAACTGAACAATTGCCCGAAGGTTGGGAGAAGCGCACTAGCCGCTCTACTGGTAAGTATTTACATTGTGCACATTATCCCGAAGTTCGCTCAGCCGGCAAATTGCAAATAAAACGTGTGTCATTTAGGTATGAGCTATTATCTAAATGTACACACAAAGGAATCGCAATGGGACCAACCTACAGAACCGGCAAAAAAGGGAAGTGGCTCAGGCAACCCAGGTGAGAGCCCCGATGAAGTTCAATGCTTGCATCTGCTGGTCAAACACAAGGGCAGCCGCAGGCCAAGCTCATGGCGTGAAGACAATATAACACGCACAAAGGAAGAAGCACAAATGCTGCTTGAAGTGTACCGAAATAAGATTGTCAACAACGAAGCTACATTCGAGGAACTTGCACGCTCCTATTCTGATTGCAGTTCCGCTAAGCGTGGCGGTGACCTTGGCAAATTTGGACGAGGTGAGCAGTTGGCAATATTTCAAATAAACTGTAAAATTTATATTTTGATATTTCTCCCTTTCAATTAGGACAAATGCAAGCACCTTTTGAGAAGGCTGCCTTTGGACTTAATATTGGCCAACTCTCCGGTATAGTGGACACCGACTCGGGCGTGCACATCATATTGCGCAAGTCATAAACCTATATCACTTCTCAATTAAATAGAAAACTTCATTTAAAAACATAAGAAATAACAAACAAAATGCGATTTGAGCTTGAAAAAAAGTTTAGATTTTCCAAAACACAGTCATTAAAACTAATCAATAGATGTCCAATAAATTTATTCTATTGCTTAAAGTCCAATTTCGTGGCCAATATTTTAGCACCTCCTGAACTTTGACTGAGTAACAGCTTCTGCAATTCATTATCCTCGAAGATTACACGACATCTTTTAAGCAATTCCGGTGAGTCCTCCACAAGCTTCACAAGCACATAGCAGGCACGGTTAATGCCCAACCAAAATGTAAGCTACAGAATACAGAACGCAAGATATTAGGATACAAGGATAAACTACTTTAAGTCATGAACTTACCACATCGGCTGAAAGATTTTCAAAGAGCTGCACTCCGAACGGGGAGCCTTCGCGTTTTTGGTCATTTTTGATTATTTTTTTTAAAACATGATGCATGCCGGCATCTTCAATACCAGTTACAGTGGGCATCTCCTCTACAGGTTTGGATGGTTCTGTTTTTGCTTTTTTAGCTGGAGTGCCCTCCTCATTTTCATTTTCATTTTCACCGGCATCACTCTCCTCGTCGCTGCTGGGCTCTGGAACAGTATTTTTTTGTTGTTTCTTTTTACGCTGTTTGGTTGCCTCGGTAATAATGGCTTCGACATCATGTGGCATCTTCTTCTTGCCCTGTGCAGTTGCATCACCTTCAGACGAAACTGATGATATACGCCAATCGGCCTGTGCGACCACCGGAGCCAACGCTCCTACGGCTTTCTCATAGTTCTCTCCCGTTACTGAAATGTTATAAGAACTTTCAATGACATTTCGGATTAGTTGGATCATCATTTGCTACTCACTGTGATTGAGAATGTCGGTAGTGACCAGGCCTATGTGACTGTTGGATAACCAGTATGCTCCATCCTCGGCAATGGTGTTTGCAATTGGGCCCTCGACTTGTTCCAAAATCTCTTGACGACGCGCCTCTTTGTCCTTCTTACCATGGACCAAGCCTTGTTCAATGCTCTTAATAAAATTTGGATGGAAACACGTCGTGTCACCAGGTGCCACTAGCCATTGAACCACACGTCGACCATATGGACTGGCAACTAGCGTCTTAAGATCGCCATGCAGTGGATCGTAGATAGACTTCTTTGTAGCCTTTGTATCATCCAAAGCGTTCAACAACGCTATAAGGAACACATGACCATGCTCATGAGTTGCGATCTTAAGCAAATACTCCTTTATGTTTTTAATGATTGCCTATGGATGAGAGGAAATTAATAAATGACAGCCCTTGGATTTTGGGAGCAAATGTTTGTAGCTTACCCTACGGTTTTTCGGTGTTGATTTATAGAAACAAATCATAGCTGCCTCCGTACCATCTTTAGTGGTAAGCATGTGTGGTATCAACGCAGCTAGGGCAGTAACAGTTTCCTCCAATTTCTCTTCATCCGTAGCGTGCATATATTCCAGTATGACGGCATGAACCAGTGAGCTATCTACCAGTTTTTTGTTTGCGATATGTTCTAGATTTGCTTTAACGGCACCCATGATGGAGGCCTTCATATTGGTAGCATTTTTGTATGTGTCGCTCAAGGAATGGACAGTGTCATCCTTAGATTTTTTGTACAAGTCACTGTAGAACTCTTGGCGCAAATAACATCGCTGCTTCTCTGTGCCATTCAAATAAATGTGATCCAAGATTTTGCTTGCAATATTGTGACCTGCCAAACGCACCACATAACCCATGAGGCTATCAACAAGCTTGGATTTTGTGGCTGGAGCTCCATATTTAAGCATACGTTCAACACAAAAATGTGCATACTTTGACTGACACATTTCTACGGAATGTACCATCAATTTGTCTGAGAGTTCGGCGCGCAATGTGGGCGTGGCATGCTTAAGCATGCATTGGAGAACACGCGCCGTATCGTGAGCTTTGGCTACCTTGGAAATGGTATCACCAACGTTAAGAATTTTATACATTTGCTCCACCAGTTTGTCCTTATTTTGTGTTCGTCGGCTGAAAACGAGTATAAGCTTATAGTTTGTTGATTTGCTGTCTATTCTCACATGGACTTACCACTTTAGTTGTTCATAGATTTTTTTGACCTCCTGTGTTATTTCATATGTATCTCGGGTGCTTTTACGTTTTAGCTTTAGATCCTTTTTTTCTTTTTTGAATTTTGTCCAGTCTTGCTTTTCGGTAGCGTTGACAGGTTGTCCTTTGCCTGCTTGTGGCTTTCCGCCTCCAAACTTATCTTTACCTTTAAAATCGCGCTTTCCTGCGGTTTTAAATTTATTCCCTGCATTGCCTGGTCCAGCGAAATTGTTTTTCGGTGCCATCTTTTTCTTTGGAGAACCATCTTTGCCTGCTGGCTTATCAGCATGTTTACGTTTTTCTGAATTTACCATGACCATTGTTATACAGTCAAAATTAAAACGTACGAACTGTTGTGTTTGTTTCCAGCGGCTACACGTGCCAAATAAAATACTATCTTTATTCGATTGCTGTTGTTATCGGTTAATTGACGCTGTTTTGTTCGTATTTTTCATAACAAATAATCGATTCAGTATCTGACTGCCGACTTCGGAGATATGCCTATAAATATAGATAAGTAGGAGTTTTAAACATGTTAAATTAATATCTCTACTAAATTTAAGAGAATATATTTTATTTCAAAAATTAAAAACAAATTAAAATTCCTAAGCGTCTAAAACCAATCATAAAGTATCGATAGTCACTGTTAACTGCATTTCTGTGACGGCATCAATAAGCTGTCATCTCTGTCGTACAGTCGCAACTCTTGCAACGGTGTATATAAAAATAGTTTTGTATTTTCTTCGCGGCAAAAGTTGTAAAAGAAAACATTTCCTGTTTACAACAAGGTATTTGTTGAATTTCCAATCATGGTAAAATTGGCTAAGAAAAGATTAACTGATCAGTTGGAACAAAACAAAAAAAAATCCTCAAAAAATGGCGAAAATCAAAAAAAAGATTTTGTAAATATGAGTGATGACGAAAGTGAGACTGACGATAAGACCGAGCCTGTCTCTAAGAAGCAAAGGGTTTCTGACGAAACGGAAAAAACATCAATCCAAAATGACAGTGAATCAGACGGAAGCGATGATATGCCATTGAATGGCAGTAAGAGCTCAAATTCTGGATCGTTATCTCGTCGAAAACTGCAGAGCTCCCCTAAGCCTAAAGCTAAATCACAGGTGCCTTCAAAAAAAATTGAAAAAGAAGAGGAAGATAAAGAATACGAGGCAAGTAAAATGAGTTAACATGTCAACAAAGGCTAACTCTTATTGGAATAGGTTGGTGCCGTTTTGGGACACAAAACAGTAGGAGGTGAGTCCTTGTTTTTGATACGTTGGAAAGGTTATGACAAAAAGTCAGATACTTGGGAGCCAGAATCGGATTTAAACTGTGATACTCTGATCGAGGAGTATCGTAAGAAGGTAAGCTGAAATTTAGTTAAAAAAAAAATAATAATAATTAAATAAAACTCACTTTTAATTTGTAGGAAGATTCCAAAAAAATAGCCAACAAAAAAGGTTCAAAAGGACGTAAACAGAAGGTAACGGAAAAAAATGAAGGAGATCCTGGAAAAGAATGGGAGGTCCAGCGCATAGTGAGTTTTATTGATGACGATGAACAAGGTAGAATATATCGTATTCGCTGGAAGGGTTTTGGTGCTAAAAATGATACTTGGGAGCCCGAATCAAATCTTTCATGTCATGCATTACTAGAAAAATTCAATAAAGAAATCAAGGCACAGAGCAATGTGGATCCAAAAGAATTGCGTGAGGCGCCAAAGAAAACACAACGTTTGGTAAATGAAACAATTCCACGCTCCAATATACATAATCGTATTGAACGATCATCCAAGCGGACTGCCAAAACCCGGTAAGATAATAAGCTTGTCCAGAACTCGATATATCTATCTATCCTTGTCACATTTATAAAAATGTTGTTTTCTTTTCTTAGCGTGTTTTATGGCGAGCAATAAATAGATGTATATCCAGGATGTGTAGAGTGCTGTATAGCATAGATGTGTAGAATGCTAAATATATATATATATAACAATACATACATATATATATATATATATATATATATATATATATATACATATATATGTATATATATTCTACGATAAATCAACAATCAAGAAGCTACACGTTCCTAGCTTTGCCGATGCGAAGACCAAGAACATCAAGCATCTTTCCCATAATTACAATTATTTACAAAGTAATCAAAAATCAATTTAAGCTATTTAGCTTTAAAAGAGTATTCAAATCATTTGTCATCGCAATAATTATATACCTAGTTATTTTGTTTTTCTTTAACCTAGACTTAATACACATTTGATATGGAACACTTTTTATTAAGTTACATGGAGTAATGGTCTTGAAACCAACCGTTTAAATACATGTAGAATTAATTAGTAATTAATTCAATAATAAATTGACTGCGAATAAAATTAAAATCATATTTTCTGAAAAATAAATCTAATTAGCGTACTTTATATTTTATTTGTGTTTATTCCAAATGTTCAATAAAAAAAACTTTGGTGATATTTTTAAATTACTCTCGATTAGAATAACAATTGAAATGGACGTCCACGACGCGGCAAACGAAACAACTTTTTGTATATTAAATATTATAAAAGAAACTCCGAATGCTTGTATTTAGGTTTATTGCATTTATATGCCGTCTTGCCAGTGGTCCACAAAGGGGGACATTTTTTTGTGTACAGTTGAAATTAATCTAAGGATTTATAATTTTTAAAGGCCCGCTTGTAATCCAAATCCTGGACCCTTTGGCTCCTCAGTTAAAGAAGTGGGTTGTCCCTTGGGCTCGCTAGCGAAGCGTCCGTTCCGAGGACCTGGTGGTGAAATCTTATCGGCCTTAAGATCATTCAAGATATTTTGCATATCCTTAGCAGTCAGATCTTCCTATAAGAATAAAATACAGAAATGGTAAATAAATTTAAATGACACTATTTAACATGTATTAATTATTTCAACAACTTACATAGTAGTCGTCATTGACAGACACCATAGGAGCATTGACACAAGCGCCCAAGCATTCCACCTCAGAAATGGTAAACTTCTTATCTTTTGTGGTTTCGCCAACACCAATACCAAGCTGCTTTTTGCATGTCTCTAAAATTTCGTCAGAGCCGCGTAGCCAGCAGGGCGTTGTTGTACACACTTGAATGTGATATTTGCCAGTTGGCTTTCGCATGAACATTGTGTAGAAAGTTGCCACCTCGTAGACGCGCATGTTGGGTAGATCAAGAATCTCTGCTACCTTATGCATAGCCGATATGGGCAGCCAGCCGTATTGACGCTGTGCTAGATCCAAAAGTGGAATCATTGCTCCACGTTTATGCCCTTCTGGATAGATGCTCATAATGGCGTCCACACGCTTCTTGTTCTCTGGAGTAAACTCAAAGGGTATATTGGGATTATCCTCGGGAGTGTCGCGATGAACAAATAGGTTGTCGCTACGCTGTGTACTGCTAGTGGCAATAGCACGAAGGCTGCCCCTCTATAAAAATACAAAATAGTAAATGTTATTGTTTTTGTGTAAGAAATTACATAATACGGCACTTGCAAACAAGTATTTATATGCAAAGCCAAACGCTTATTAGTGTCTTATTACTTACGACGGCAGAAAGCGTCTTTGCTGCACAATTCGAGAGCATTTTAGGCGCCTTTGGTTACAGTAACTAAAGAAAAATTAAATTTTATTGAATTGTCGGTGCCACTGACAGTGTACCCAACGATTTCAACTGCTCTACTCTTTAAACAGCTGTTGACACAGTGCCACCTTTATAATAAATCGATAACAATCGATATACTGCGAACAGCTGGCTCAGTTATTATTTTCCTGCTAGAATGTTAGGCTGTAATTCGAATTTTAAACCGTACAAAGATTATTTCTACAACACATATAGTTTCAAATTTATTAATAAGCTTAAAGTGACATTGTATAGAGTATAGAGTACAAAGTACATAAGAAGAAGTGACTGCATTAATGTTTTAGTAACAATACCGTTCACACGCAGCAAATTTTACGTTACATAGGGAATATGTTTGTATCAATAAGAAATAATTTGTTTCTAAAATGCATAATAATTTAAGCCTTTTAAGCTTTACCATCACGCGTCTTGCTGATAATTTTCAGTTTTCATATCGTTTAAGCCTAATTCCTCATTGTCATCATAACTTCTGTCGTATTTCTCCACAGTTAATTTGTCATCCGGCTCATCGTCGTCTCTAAGTGACTGCACATAAGTATTACCTGCCGGATCTTGAAGCACCAATGTGATCACACGTTGTAACTTCAGAACATCATCGAAGCTATTTAAAAAGCTTACTAACTGTTGCTTAGATGGCTCATCTGCAGAATCATGGAAGAAGGTGCCATCCAATTGCTCGCGCATTGCAACGAGCAGGCCTTCCACAGTGGTAAATCTACCGCACAGGGCATGTGGACCTACATCCATATCCAGTTCCGGAATAGACAAGCTGCATGTTTCTGATTTAAGAACATCGCGGGTAAGATCCTCTTTGCTAGCTATGCATACTTTGAACCGCACACCTTGTGCTTCAACTCCGCCTCCAGACTTCACTTCGTTTGTCTTATGACCGCACAATCCACACACAGTGGCCATGATAACCACCTCTTTAAAATGCGGTATATTTGTCAGTTTCATATTCGTCTCACACGGTGCCTGGCAGTTTGGACAATTGGTGGCAAATTGTAGTACCTCGCCGTGCAGATTTTCCAGAGGCCACTCATCTTCGGCAATAGGTTTAAGTAAATGTTGCTCCTCATGATTCTGCTCATAAAGACCTGTAGATGAGATGAGACCAACATTTCACTTTAAAATGTAAACGTAACAAGCAAAACCATATAATTACTTACCCAATTGTTCATTTTGTTCCTTTGTTCGTGTAAAGTGTGACGTTTTCAGTTGAGGATCGTTGGCTGGAGCCAGAAAGTTCTCAATAAAACTGTTGCCGGATATGTCTTCCAGCTGTAATCGAAAGGGTTTACTCACATCCTTAAGTTGGCGCAATCGTTCAATGTACTCATCGATGGACGCTGCTTCTACAGGATGTTCGATGCGGCGTTTCTCTTGGTCCTGGGACAAACCAGTTATGGTGCGTTCAATAATGCCTTCAACTGTTGTTACTTCACCTTTCTGCGATTGCACTGGTATTTCCAGCTCAACTTCTGGTATGTTTACACTAGAATTGTCAGAGCGCACAACGCGTCGATTTAAGTCGGAAACTCGCTGTATGTTCAATTCTATCCGAATGCCACTTTTTTGTATTTCAGATGCAGATTGGATTTCATTGTTCGTAAAACCACATTGTTCACATTTGAAGGACATTACCACAACCTCTCGGAAGAAGGGTATTTTAGTCGGCAACAACCGAGTGATACCCGTTTCAAAACAGTTCATGCATGCAGACTCAATTTCGACCACTTCCACTGCTTGCTCCGCACTTATGTCCTGAAATATTGGTTCCTGCTGTGCTACATTGGAAGTACTTGATTCTGTGCTCTCCCGAACAACGCTAGTTGTACTTGCTGTGGACATATTTCGAACGTTTTTACTATATAATATTTAGTTAAACCTCGTTTACTGAAAAACGTGCAACCAGTGTTTTGTGTTTTACAGTGTTGAATAAGTGCATTGGCAACATATTCGTAGCTGTTACCAATCACATGTTAAAAATGCAATGATAAAAGAGTATCGATATAATGAAATTTATATATGTAATTCATTTTAACTTATATCGATCTTCGTTTGATTGCTGATTATAATAAGAATAATTTAAGAGTCAAACAAAAAATTATTGATAAGTTTATATAGTGATATTAATAATTATATTAATTATAACTCATCTAAATCCGACACTTAATTATTTAAAACCATTTTGGCAAACGTGTAGTAATTTATCGATTAAGATGATTGCAAATAAAGATGATTAATATTGCATAGTTTTCATTGAATGTAATCGGACTATCGTCAACATTTTAAGTATCGATGTTATGTTATAAAAACCATCACTGACCGCAAGAAGCAGCAGCGGTGGCCAGCAGTGCTGTGTGTGTGTGTGCGTGTGTGCGCGACGAAAAAGTATAAATCGTAACGAGCAGAAAAAAAAACGTGTGAAAATTTATAAAAAGGTAGTGCTATAAGATAATTAACAAAAGTGTCATTTGCAATGCAATATTAAGTATAATTCGTAGACGTTTGAAGGACTTTCTTTTCTTTACGCGTGTGCTTTCTTGCATGTCTCTACATTTGATATGTGTGTGTAACCAGCAGCACCTGGGCGGTGGAGTGGAAATTTTGCGTTCAAGGACAACACAACGACAGTGGCCACAGCTGCAAGTGTACACAGTGTGATTCCTCTCCCCCTTATTCCCTACTTTCTCCTTCCGTCTACTTAAAGAACTGTCGTATGCTTTTCGGTATGTTAAATTCCTCGCCCAGGTTTACGAAGAAGTACATATTTAAATACAATTGCATATGTATGTAACTAAAATGTACCGACTCTTAACAGAGCTGGCGCGTATGTGTTTTTTTTTTATTTGCTAATAGACTTAATGTTATTGTACAATAACAATTTAAATGCTAACATAATAATTTATTGAGCTGAATTTTAAGTTCATCTATAAAAGAGCGCACTTAAAAAGGATTTTTTTTCTTCAAAATCTTTAACGAAATTTAATTTTTTCAAAAGAACGTATGTGTGTGTGTAAGTGAGTGCAAATATGTATTTGTATGTGGGGTCGCCAATGTTTTTTTTTTGTTGTTTTGTCTCTCCTATTGAGCATGCGCGTATTATACATGTGCAAGACGTTCTCACGCTCTCTTAAACTTGCAAACCACATGGGTCGTACGACTCGTAAAGCGGCTGCATTGAAAAGAATTGTCGCAATTAAGAGCGAGAGTAGCGCAACGAGAAGAAAAGTTTGAAAAAAACGTACGTTAAGAGGCGAATAGGAAATACGAAAAAAAATAAAAAGAACAGCTGCGAAGATTTGACAAAATCGAATGAATAGGAGAAATGTGGGAAGCGGAGCATACTTTTTACGCCCATTTCAAATTGCACAGGGCGCATAGTCGCGCACAGATTCTCGTAAACAAAACGCTCGAAATTTGCGTACCACGTGTGTAGTCTATGTGTACGCGTGTGTATATGAACACATGTATGTTTGTACATTGTTGCAATTGTTTTTGTGCAGCTGATTTGTTGTGGTTAGTTTATTACCATTTCCCTTTTATTAGGTTTTCCTATGTTGTGAGGGCTGCTAATCAAAATTTAAATTTGCAACGTATCCGCTGCGGGTATTAGTTCAAAATAAGTTTGGACCGCGTGTATTTTCTATATATATATTTTGTATATATATACAGTTTGTCAAGAAACTGTTTACACACTGTACAAAAATACGACTTTTTGACTTTCGATGCGAAAAACATAACTTTTAATCAACAAAATTTAATATTTTTTGATGGTAACTTATAAAGACATATATTCTTAGTTGATTAACAAAAAATAATTAACAATAATTAAAAACAAATAACAAAAATTCAACGAAAACCGTGTTTACACATATTTGACACTGTCAAGAAACTCTTTACACACTTCTGACTATGACGCTTCTGACTTCGGCATAACGCAAATTCTTAGGAAAACTGTACTTCACCGTAAATTATGCTTAGAGAGATGACTAATGCTGCTCTAGTTTTGCATTTATTTCATTTATTTGCAATATTTTGTGGTGTAAATTAGGATTATTCATTTATAAAAATGCCCGAAAAAAGATTGAGCTTTAACAAGGTGCAATTGAGATTATATAATCACCAATTGGGAAAATCGGTACAAGAATTGGTCAAGATATTTTCTGTGTCCCGAAGGACCATATTATAGCGTCATTAACAGCGCAGAATATGAAGAGAGGCTCGAAATAAAAAGTGGAGGTGGCCGAAAAAAAAAATTGATGAATGAACGGACCGCTTTATCAAGCGAAGGATTTCCCAAAATCCCCAATTTTTAATGAGGGCAGTTGCCAAGGAGGTCCAACAACAATATGCATTGGCTGTTTCGCCCAAAACCATTCGCCAACCCATCCTATGGCATGGGTATGCATCTAGAGCTGCCAGGAAGAAACCGTTGCTTTCATCGATCAACGTGGAAAAGCGCTATACATTCGCTTTAAATATGATAAATCGGCCAAATGATTACTGGAATGACTTCATATTCTTTGATGAGACCCAAATTCAGCTATACTATATTGATGGTCCATCGCGAGTGTGGTGTAAGCCATTAACTGCACTCGACAAGAAAAATATTATTCTCACAGTAAAATTTGACAAACTGTCGGTGATCATGTGGGGATGCATCTCTAGTCGAGGAGTCGGAGATATTGCATTCATTGAAAACACAATAAATGCCCAGCAATATCTCCAAACTTAAAAAACAAATTTGCAATCAATTGCGGCTAAATTTGGCTTTATTAGCAACAACAAGCCAACTTTCAAGTTTTTCCAAGATAATGATCCCAAGCATAAGGAGACCAATGTGGGGACTTGGGTGTTGTATAATTGTGGCAAAGTCATTGACACATCACCCCAGAGCCCTGAACTTAACCCTATTGAGAATTTGTGAGCCTATCTAAACAAAAAAGTGGCTAAAAGGCAACCAAAACACAAAAAAGAACTAAAAGATGCAATATTGCAAGAGTGGCAAAGTATTCCCAATGATTATGACCTCCCAAAGGTGATAAATTCAATGAAGAAACGCCTATACCAAGTGGCAATAGCTAAGGGAGGTCATACTAACTAAAAAAATTAATATAAGTTAGTAAGATTAAGTTAAATGTTAAGATTTAGAGAATTATAATATTTTGTGTAAAGAGTTTCTTGACAGTGTCAAATATGTGTAAACACGGTTTTCGTTGAATTTTTGTTATTTCTTTTCAATAATTGTTAATTATTTTTTTTTTAATCAACTAAAATAATATGTCTTTATAAGTTACCATCAAAAAAAATTAAATTATGTTGATTGAAAGTTATGTTTTTCGCATCGAAAGTCAAAAAATCGTATTTTTGTACAGTGTGTAAACAGTTTCTTGACAAACTGTATATACATGTATATTAATTTATTAATGTATATAAAATAATAATATTTTGTACGTGTTCTAAAAATTAAACGCTATGCATTCGGCAAAAGATTTTAAATAAAGGCAGGCAGGCAGAAATGTCACCGTCATTGTTCAAGGATTTCTACAATAGGATCCTTTACTAAAGGATATATTGTGGCGCTTAGTGAAGGGTAAATTCAATGTAAAATTTACAAACGACATTGGCTTTAGTTATAAGAGCTTACAAACATACGTAAAGGTATATATATAACGATATGCATATATGTTTATACATAAATACTGCAGTAACGTCGACGCAAGCGCTTGCGCCGACAATAACTTGCGACTCGCTGTTCTGTAAAGCTGCTTATATATATGTATATATACATACATATATGCATATATATGTGTGTGTGTTTCTGTTTGTATATTACTTATATGTATCGATGGCACGTGCGTAAAGTATCGATTAGTGTTGGTCCTCAAGCTTCCATTTGTATTGTATATGATGAATTATGATCGATAACATGCTTATGCAGGACAATGAGAAATTGTAGTTGTGCTTTGTTATCGCTCTCGATCAACATAAAATGAAACTTAATGCGATAATAGTTTAATTTTATGTTGATCAATGTGCAAGCTTTTTATGCAGTTTTTGAATAATGAATATTTTTCTCAAAATTATTTTAAAAATGCAGTGATTTAAAAAATAAAATTTGTCAGTATGTAGGAAAGCTGTACATAGAATTCTATCTTTTATTTTACTGTCTCTGTTAGTTTAAAAACGTATGGGCTTCATTTAAATTTTCAGAGTCAGGCATTCCGGGGACTTTTTTTTTTTTTTTGTGGTTTTACTTCTGTTGTACTTGTCGCGTTTTTTGTGCTTGGTTTAACGTTCGCGCGTTTGATTCGGCTTTTGTTATATCGAAGTTTTCGCGTTTTCCTGCGTTTAGTACGAAATTTGTTTATTATCGGTATTAATTCATAATTTGATACTTTGTTTGCAGAACGACTGATTTCCTTCGTCTATTGTCGTTGTTTTTGTCTTCGTTCTCGTCGTAATAAGCACAACGCTCTTTAACAACAACAAATTTTAAAAGGGAATTCCATTGCATCAACGGGACTTCGAAAGGGAACAAAACGATCAACTGAAATAACAACAGTTATAACAGTAGCAAGAAAAGAAATAACGGAATCGAAGAGGCCTGATAATGTATCAAAATACACGCTGGTAAAAAGAGGAGCAGTAAAAAAAAACACCAAACAGACTGTGGTTGTGTGCGTGCGTGCGTGCGTGAGCTTATGGATATTTGAGTACAGCTGGCGAGCGAGCACAACCTTCTACTCTCATTCTCTCTGATTCTGTCCTTTGGCTGCTTGTCTGACTGTTGCGTTGGTACGACTGCTGCTTGTTTGACAAAAGAGTAACAATTCTCTTTCTCCCTTACTCTCTTGTCGAATTGGGTTAGCTACAGACAGCAATAGACTAAATAACAACAACAACAACTACAACAACAATAACAATAATAACAACAAGAATTAAAAAACATGCAGCTATAAAAAGATTTGTAGTCAAATAAGCGCAAAGGATTTGAAACCAAAAATAAAAAAAAAACCAAATCAGAAGCCAAGAAGCAAAAACTTCACACATATAAATATAAGGACTGCATATTTGAAGGATATTTGAATATAAGCGACAAGACTCTTCCCACCCTCTCTCTTTTTGAAGTGAAATACTAGAAGCGTTATATATCAAGTTGCAGGCAACATGAGCACATTACTGGATGAGCTTGGCCAGTCACTGGTCCCACCAGCGAAACTTGATGATCAACAACAATGCCCAGCTCTCAATTCATCGCTGGGCACTGATTCCAATCCATCATCTGTGCTGGAGGACAGCGATGTATGCAACACTAGCAGCAGCAGCAGCAGCACTAGCAGCAACAGCAGCAACTGTAGCAGCGGGGACACGGATACTGGCAAGGGTAGCAGTGCTGTTAGCAGTGACGTTGCTAGCGTAAGCTCGTCCAGCATTGGCTCGGCCGCATCAATATCATCGTCGGCATCGACGACTGCACCAATACCGCCCAATTCATCTGGTCACGGCTTGGCGGTTGACGTAGATAGCAACATTGGCAGTAGTCAGGAACTGAGCCATGGCTTTGATGCCAAAAGTGTTACGGAGCTTGATTCTTTGGAGGATTCATGCGGCTCAATGCTCAAGGATGGTGACAAGATTTGCAAGCTCTGCAGGTGAGTCCGTTTTCAATATATGTACATTTTTTATACAAAATTTGCATTCTTAAAAAAAAGTAGAAAACTACGTTATTTTTTTAAGGATAGGCATTTTAATATTAAAATGTCGATCTTAGATCAAGGATTTTAGTTTTAAATTTGTTACAATGAACAACGATCAAAATATGAATTTATTTTCCATCTCGTAGCTCCCGATTGAACATGCCGCGTATTTTGTCATGTCTACATGTATTTTGCGAGGATTGCTTGCAGACATTGATGTCCAACAAGGAGCCAGCGGCTGCAAGTTCACCATCTGCCTCGCTATCATCAGCGGCCAGCTGCTCCTCGGCATCGTTCGATGGAAGCGAACATCAGCACCGTTTGCATACGACGATCGAATGTCCCGTTTGCAAGCAAGAGACACAGCTTAGCGGCATGGGTGTTAAGGGATTGCTCTTTGACTATATTGTTACCAATATATTGGATTTGTCCAATCTCGAATCTGAACATATACCATGCACCTCGTGCAAGAGCAAGGAGGATGCCATATCTCGATGCAATGACTGCGCTAACTTTTTATGCAATGGCTGCGATAATGCCCACAAATACATGCGCTGCTTTGAGAATCATCAGGTGGTGCGCATTGAGGATCTGCAAAAGAATTTGCAAAACGACAAGATGATCATACACAAGCCGATCTGTTGTCGCCAACATGTTAATGAGAATCTCAAATACTATTGCTTTACCTGTCAGGTGCCCACCTGCAATGATTGTCTGCTCAGCGAGCACAAGGGCAGTGATCATCACTATGAAACGGCAAGCGTTGCCGAGCAGTCGGTGCGCACCGAACTCTCCCAGACCATTAATGATGCCAAGAAGAAGGCCGAATACTGCAACGATGCTGGCGGTAATCTAAGCAGTGCCTTAACCGAACTCCAATCCCAGCACGATAATGTACGTCAACAGATCGATGATGCCTTCATCTGTTACAGTCGATTGCTGGAGGAGACGCGCGATCAATTCCTTAATGAATTGAATCGTTTACACTCGGAGCGTGAGCTGAAGATCATGGATTTGATGCAGAACATGGAAAATAACATGGAAAAGCTGAATCGGGCTGTCAAGTTTGGAGAACGGGCTTTGGATAAGGCAAATGCCGTCGAGTTTTTACTCCTGATGCCCATTATCAATGCTCAGTGCGAGAATCTCATCGAGCAGACACCACTTAATGATGCCAACTATCAACTGCAGTTCGAGTGTGCGCCTGAGAAGTTTGAGTGCTTCGTCCGCGATATGTATGGCAAATTCCGTACAGAGTCCACTAAGAATGTTGTAGCAGGAGGATCTCAAGGAGCTATTCCATCAGTAAACACCCTTGTGGGACCCACTTCATCACCAATTACCACACCCAAGCAACATACACCACCGCCAAACAACTTGGCTCCGGGTTGTCATAGTGTTGGCTTGTTGCCCAATGGCGGACGCATTTTGGCTGGTGGCGCCGGCAATGGAGCAGCGAGCAACTCCGTACAGAATCGCCTTAATTCAACTGCTGTGTTTAGTCCCTTATCGTTGCCATCGTCGCTGCAAAGCTCCTTTGATGGCGATACTTCAATGATAACCAGTTTTCCGATGATGGGCACAATGGCACCTGACTCGCCGCAGCAGGCACAACAGCCTCTACAGCAGCAGCAGCAGCAACAACAACAACAGCAGCAGCAGCAGCAACAACAACAGCAACAGCAACAACAACACCCACAACAACAACACCCACAGCAACACCAACCGCAGCAGCCGCCTCTACAGCAGCAGCAACAACAACACCCACAACAACATCAACAACGGCAGCAAGAGCAACAGCAGCAGCAGCAGCAGCAACAACATCAACAGCAGCAACATCAGCAACAGCAGCAGCAGCAGCAGCAGCAACAGCAAGCATTGCAACAGGTACAGCAACAGCAGCAACAGCAGCAGCAGCAGCAGCAACAACAGCAACAACAACAGCAACAACAAAAGCAACAGGCACAATCGATGTCAGGTTCCCAGCAAATATCACAACTCGTGGCGCCCCAGGGCATTGTCCAATCGAGTGCACATGTCAATTTAAATGCTGGATCAAATAACGCCGCTGTTGGCATGGGACTGAGTGGACTTAATAATCTGGGAATGAATGCTGGTGGACCACCGCCCTCCTTCAGCATGCTCGAGTACAATCTATCCCGTTTGGCCAGTCTCACTGAGAATATACCGGACACTTTGAATGATTCATTGAACGTTGGCAATTCCAATGCCGTTGCTGTTGCTGCTGCTGCCAATGCCGGCAACTCTGCTGCCCATCACCAGCAAGCAGTTATACCCGCATCGGCGGTAACACCCACACAAACCATAACACTGGCTGACATTTTGTCCGGAGATCAACGTGCACTTAACAATATCCAAGCCCTCGCTAAGTTGGGACTTAATAACAATGGTGAGTGGATTAAACTTTTTTTTTTTTTTTTGTTGTTGTTGTTTTTGTTATTCCGCTTAGCAATGTATAGTTAAGTCCCGCCCCCATCCACAGGCGATTTTGTTTGACGGGCGTCATGAATTTTCCAATTAATTTTGTTTATTTTTAAATTTAAATTCAAGTATCAATTAATGTTTGTCGGCGAATTTATCTGTGTTTGTTGCAAGAAATATTAAATATTAAATATTTAATATTTAATATTAATAATTTGTTAAATCAAAGAAAGTCGCCTAGTGAATGGATCGGTAGGAGGGACAGCATAAATGGCCAGCCCCTTGAAGTATGCAATAATTTTATATTTGCAGTAAAATTTAAATATTGTTCGGTTTTTTCTTTCCCAAAGATTTCTTTAGTTTTTTAATTTGTTATTTGTATTATTTTGTTTTTGTTTTGTTTTTGTTTTTGTTTTTGTTTTTGTTTTTGTTTTTGTTTTTATTTTGTTTTCGGTTGCATTATTTATATTTGAGTTTTTCTTTTTGCGTTTACCGACGAATCGACAACAAAACACACGAACCCCACCAACAATACAATTGCCCAACACGTCCACCTCCTCCACCAAAATACCCACTACGCTAAAACCACCAAAACCACCAAAAACACCATAGACGACCCCCCAGATTTGTTGTCGCCGCCGAACGGAAACTCAACGTGCTTTAATTATATTTTAACAGATTTCTGCATGCCTGCAGCAACATCACCAAATTTGCAGACACTAAATCCAATTGTTGGTGGCGTCGAGGATATGGGACTTAATAATTTCCATGCCGTGGCACAGCCGGGCACCACCAGCGTTGTGACTGGCCGGAATAAGGCCACACCAATGCAGATACGCTGTAAGTTTGGATCATTGGGAACGGCAAAGGGACAATTTAATTCACCCCATGGCTTTTGCCTGGGCGTCGATGAGGAGATCATTGTGGCCGATACGAACAATCATCGCATCGAAGTCTTTGACAAAATGGGCGCCCTAAAGTTCCAGTTTGGTGTCGCCGGCAAGGAGGAGGGACAACTCTGGTATCCGCGCAAGGTTGCCGTCATGCATAACAATGGCAAGTTTGTTGTCTGCGATCGCGGCAATGAGCGTTCTCGTATGCAAATCTTCTCCAAATGTGGACACTTTATGCGCAAGATAGCTATAAGGTAAGACTTCGATACAATTAAATATCATATGTAAGCCTAATCTTTGTTTATGTTCTTCAGATACATTGACATTGTTGCCGGTTTGGCCGTTACCGCCAAGGGTCACATTGTGGCCGTCGATAGCGTCTCGCCCACAGTATTTGTTATCTCCGAGGAGGGTGAACTGGTGCGATGGTTTGATTGCAGCGATTATATGCGTGAACCCTCTGACATAGCCATACGAGGTAAATAGATCTCATAGCTGCTTTAAAGGATTACATTTCTTATGTGGACTCATTTCCCTTTGGCAGACAACGACTTTTATGTATGTGACTTTAAGGGTCATTGCGTGGCCGTCTTCCAAGAGGATGGCACATTCCTGTATCGCATTGGCAACGAAAAGGTCACCTGCTTCCCCAACGGCATTGACATATCGAACGCTGGAGATGTTCTCATCGGTGATTCACATGGTAATCGTTTCCATGTTGCTTGCTACTCCCGCGAAGGCGTTCTACAATCCGAATTTGAGTGCCCCCATGTTAAGGTTTGTAAATTAAACTATACTTCTTTCACATTATATATATAAATTAAAATTAATATCGAGAATAATATATTTATGTATATATTAATATATATATACATACTTCGACAAAATCGTAATCAAATGTTAAGTTTCAGGTTCATAATTTGATTTTGTTTTGGGCATTTGCCCGCTTTAACTATTATCATAATAATTTTAAATTTCCCGTACAGGTTTCACGCTGCTGTGGCCTGAAAATTACCTCCGAGGGCTATGTAGTCACCCTGGCCAAGAATAACCATCATGTGCTCGTCCTGAACACTTTATATGTTCACTGATTGCAAATAAAAGCGCGCAACAATCGTCCAGCTGTCGATATGAACAAATACAATTATAAATACTCTTCCGGCAAGATTTACGGATGTCGTCGTCAGCAGCAACAGCAGCCTCAGCAACAGTTGCATCAGTTGCAAAATCAACACGAACAACATCAACAACACCAGCAACAACACCAGCAACAACACCAGCAACAGCACCAGCAGCATCAGCAGCATCAGCAGCAGCATCAGCATCAGCATCAGCAGCAGCATCAGCAGCAGCATCAGCAGCAGCATCAACAGCAACAACAACAGCAACAACAACAACTTCAACAACATCAAACAACAAGCGAAATCCACAATAATAACGCTAACATCAACACCGAATTGGAGCAACTCAACAGCAATTATAGCAACAAGAGTAATGTTAGCAGCGATAACGTTTTAAGCAACATTAACATCAACATCACCAGCAATATCAACAACAGCAACAACAACACCAACAACAACATCAACACAAGCAACAACAACAACAACATCAACAATAATAATAATAGCAATAACAATAACAATAACAAACTTCGACCTATAAAGCGGCAGCCTTCAACATAAAAATTCCAATAAGTGGATTAATAACACTCCAAACACGCGAAATGATAGGAGCGAATTAAATCTCTCGAACACGAATATATATATATCCATGTGTGTATATATACAAGTATATATCGGTTATATGTCTTTATATATGTATATATACATATATATAAGATTAAGAATTTTCGTTGTCATCAAAAAACAAAAAAACAAAAACAAAAAGAAGCAACAAAACTATTTTTGATCTCTAATTCAAAAGCAACAACAAAAACAAAATACGATTAGTGCTACTAAAAATAACAACAACAAACACCAACAATAATAACAAGATGATCAGCATCAAAACAAATATTTGAACAAACAAACAAAAACACACAAAAAAAATCACACACTTTTTTTAGTGTAAACACAAGAACCAAAAGATAAAAAAGTATCATGAAATGATCAACTTTTAAGTTTTAAACATTTTATTACTGTTTTAGTTTGTTTTTTTTTTTTTTTTTAATATTTTATTTTATTTTATATTTTTTTGTTTAATTTTTTTTTTTTTTTAATTTATTTGTAATACCAAAAACCAGACAAAACAAAAAAGAACAATGGAAAATGTTTGAATTTGTTTTGCTTATTTGTTCCTTTTTAAATTTAAAATTTAAAATTAAAAACTTTTAGTTCTGTTCTTGTAAATTGAAACTGTCATACATATAAAACTCAAAAATCACACACACATGCACACTCAATCACAAACAAACACACACACCCACACACACACAACTAGAAGCACACTCTAGAACACATAGACACACACAAAGACACAACTACATGTTACTTATTATCTATATATAGAGACGTATATATTGTTATATCGATCGATTAGCTTTTTTGTGCAAAACCCTTCCAGAATCTTTTTCAAACAAACAAAAACTACAAAAACAAAAAAATGAGAAAATGAGAAAAAAACCAAAAATCAAATACTATGAAAAACAAAAACGAAACACGCATATATTTTACATACATACTTACTATACATCGTGAGCAGGAAGAAACGAGGCGAACAATTTTGTTAGCGGTGTTGGTACAGGCAACAATAACAAACAACAAACAACAAACGACAAACAGCAAACGACAAACAACCAGCCAACAACCAACAACCAACCAGGAAGCAAAGAAGCAAAAAAAAAAAAAAATATTATATATATATTATATAAAAAAACTAACATGTATTTTTTTCGATTTTAATAGAAAAGAAACAAAGAAAGTAATTGAAACAGATAACTGTTTAGGTTTTTCCTTACCGCTGCTTATATAAGGTGATATCTATTTATATATACATGTATATAGGAAGAACGCTCTATATATGTATATGTATATGTATATGATGAATATATATTACAAACAAATTATTTAAAAATATCTTTAAAATACATATATGTGAAATCCTATGACTATTTGACTTTGCCATATATGTATATATATATATATATATGTATATACCGCATACAGACACACGACAAATGAATATGTATGTATATATATGCCGATTTTTGTCACTGTGTATATATGTATATGTATATGGATGTAACAAACAAACAACAAACAAACAAACAAACAAAATCAAACGTACATAAAATATACATTCAGTATGATATATGATAAATGTGTATTTGTGTGTGTGTGTGTGTTGTGTGTGAGTGATTGTGATTGTGTGTCTCAAGGTGTAATTGTGTGTGTGCTACATGTTTTCATTCTCGCGTTGTGCGTGTGTTTAGTAATAAAAAAAGAAAATATTATAACAAAATCCACAAACAAATTTAAGTTTTAAGAAAACAAACCAAAATGCAAAATAAAAAACAAAGTAAATGCAAAAGCAAAAGCAAATGCAAAAGCAAATGCAAAAGCAAAAGCAAGCATTAGGCCAACAAACAAAACCAACTAAATACAAAAAACACTACTAAAACTGACAAGACAGAGAGAGAGAGAGAGAGAGAGAGAGGGAGAGAGAGAGGAGGGATGAAAGTGAGGAGGAAGAAACGACGGAGAATTAGAAGCGAGAAAAAAACCAAACAAAACAACAAATAACTATTGTTAAGTTATATATATATATATTTACAATGTTAAAACGATATTCCTTTTGCTTATATACATACAAAAAACAAAATGAAAAACAAAAACAAAACAAAACAAAAACAAAAACAAAAACAAAAACAAAAACATACAAATACAAATACAAATATATACATGTGCATATGCCCAAAACATAAATATATACATATACATCAACAATATATACATATATATCATATATGCACATATGTATATATATATACATATACATATGTATATATGTATATGTATATATGTATATGTATATATATCGATCTATATATATGATATATTGGGGCGGCATGTGCCATTTCTTTCCCGTTGTAATACAATATATAAGGCTGGTTTACTCCCAAGACATTATTATTTTTTAAAATAACAATATATATGTGTATATGTATGTACATATATACATATATATGTATGTATGTATGTATGTATGTATGTAACTACTATTATTATTATTATTATTACTATTATTAGTTATGTGAATATTATGACTTTGTTGTTCTTTATTCTTTATGAAAATTTTTGTGAATTTTTATCATGTAAATTGCAATTTATTTTGTCTATGTTTTAAGTGGAATTATGAGAATCGATAGCGATTACGATGATAAAGATAACGATAACGATAACGATAGCGATAACGATAATTGTAACGTTCATCTAATTGTTAATGAAAGCGGTGAAAGCAAACGTGAAGGAGGAGAGCAAAGCAACTTATTTTTTATATAGCCTGTAGCAAACGACAAATTGACAAACACAATACATATATATACACACACACACACACACACACACACACACACACACACACACACACATACTCACACAACACACACACACGTACTGCACACATCTACGTACATATATATATATATGTATTTAAAGCATACACAAAAAACAGTCGAAACGAAGTGAAAGTGATTTTTATTATTTTATTATTTTGCGTTTACTTTATTTTATTTTGTTTATATTATATTTTTTAAACTGTTGAGAGATAACTTGAATGTGTTTCATATGATTAACTTTAAATCTTGTCATTTATTTTAGTCTAGCTTTATATATGTACGTACTATCAGATATATCGTGTATTTCATCTATTGTAAACGTCGAATTGCGTTTTTTACAACTTTAAACGTTAATAACAAAAGTCCTAAACAATTTTTAAATTAAAATAAAAAAATGAGAAAGAGAAAGAGAAAGAGAAAGAGAAAGAGTAAGAGTAAGAGTAAGAGAAAGAGTAAGAGAAAGAGAGAAAAAGAAAACAAAAGCAACAAGCATAAAGTTGAAATATATGTGAAAGCAAATAAGTTTCCTTTTCTTTGTAAAATTATGTTTTAACAATTACACAGGAGTAATTTTAAAAATACCAACTTTTAATATTTAAATATTTTAATCTGTTGTACTCTTTACATATATTTTATACTTTCCCCTCTATTCTGTTTTCCTCCTGTTTTCCCCTATTCCTACTTCTTGTTACTATACATACGTGTGAGGCTACAGTAAATTCTATAAGGATAACAGTCGCAAGGCTATGAATGGTTGAAACTATTGAAATAAGTTTTAAAAGCGCTTTTATACTTTTTGTTTTTTTTTCTCCCCTCCCCCCTCAACAAATCATTAATACTTTTTAGACTATGAATTTTATGTTTTCATTTTTTTTTTTTTCATTCAATTTTTGTTGTTCAATACTTTTTGAAGAAGAAAAGGAAACCTCCCAAAGTTGTTGTCAGAATGTAGAATGTAAAGAAGCAAAGAAATGGATAAAGAAATAATAGAAAAATGAAAAATGAGAAAAGAGAAAAAAAATGCAATTTTTTGTGAACAATTTGGCTGTTGAAATGTAATTTTAATTTTTATGCATATTAATATGTTAATTTTAATGATTTTTATTTACTTTTTAATTAAGTTTAATAACAATAACTCTTACGGCTATCAATGCGGCCAAAAACTATTGTGCTTAGTGAATTTACTTAGAGTTCTTATGTTTGCAAACCTACCAGAAGTTGATTTTATATTTAATGTCATATTTGCCGCTGCATTACTACAAAAACGAAATCAAAAACAATATAATATTATTAAATAAAGTATTAAAATATATAAGCAATAATTCAAAAAACAAAACAAAACAAAACAAAACAAAATAAAACGTTTAAAGTGACAAGTGAACAGAAGAACAAAACACAAATATAAAATATGCCAAATTTTGTTTGCGCCTTAAATAGTCAGCAGGAAATTCTGTGAGAATAATAACAAAAAAAAAAAACGAAACAAATGCAAAAAACAAAAGCAAAAAACAAACGCAAAAAACAAAAACAAAACTAAAACCCTTTAAACTGTTATAAACGTTTTTGAAAAATGATGAATGTAAAGAAAATCTGACTTCAAAGCTATTTTTACACTTTGTTTTTAGTTATTACGAAGGCCTTCAAAGCAAATGAGAGAAGAAACGATAGAAAGAGCAACAAAAACAAAAAGAAAAACACAAAAAAAAAAATATGAAAATGTAATTCCACACGCTTTTATTTATAATGTTTACATAGTTTATTTTTTTTGTTTGCCTTTAGTTCGAAAACAGCAAATGAATTAAAATTTTTTTTGTTTTTGTTTCAAACAAAACTAAAAACTTTACTTTAGGTTTAATTAATTAAAAAAAAAAAAAGAAAAAGGAAAAGAAAAACAAATGATATTAAGTGAAGGACGAAAACATGATTTTTTATGCTTTGCGTTTGAAGCATTTCCCACAAACGAAAACCATAGGGGAAATGATTGAAAACACAACTACAAAAATGCAAAAGCAAAAGCAAAAACAAAAACAACAACAACAACAAAAGAAACTATGAATCATAATTGATTTCCTATTACATACAAATTTATGAAAAAATGTGCTTAAGTTTAAATCAAATTTACAATTTAGTTGAGATTATGAACTAAAACTTTTTACATAACAGTTATACATATGTACATGTATATGTATGTGTATAATGTTTAGATAAAATATTAAATATATATATACACACTACAACACACACACACATACACGCATTCACACACACACACACATAGACACATGTAAGCTAAACGAATGTCAAAGGCAATGACGTTGGTCGGCCATTGGGCGTGGCATGGACAGTAAGTACTCTAAGCAATGGACAACAGACAAAGACAAAGACAAAGACAAAAAGAAAAGAAAAAGCAAATGTAAATGCTCACTACTCGTAACGTCACGGAGACACTAGTCAGAAGCGCTTACGTCACAACGTAACACGTTAACGTCCAACGTAGACCGCAAGCAAACATTAATTGATTTCTAATCAACGTAACGAGAAGCGAAACAAACTTTGACAATTAAAAAAAATAATTAACGACGAGAAGACATCACTAAACGTAACGTTACGTAAAACGCTTCCATATTACGTCAAGCGATAACGTAATGCATCGAATTCAATTTTTATCTGACATGACAACGAAGGCAATAACAATTCACTTAAGAACAACCTCTCGTTACGTACGTAATCAACCATCACGTTACGTAACACCGGCCACGCCCCAATTAACCAACGCAGCCCAAATCGTGCCAACAAAAACATTAGGAAAAACATAATTAAAAAAAAAGAAAAACAATTATTAAAAATATATATATATTAAAAATAATTGAGGCCGTTTTTTTGTGGCTAAGCTATAAAAAAACAAAATTGATATGAAAAGAAATTCAAGTAATCGACGAAGAAACAAAAGGCATATTATTATTATTATTATTATTACTATGTATATAGATAATATTATTATATTATTACTATTATTACTATTTTTATTATTATTATTATTATTATTATTATTATTATTTAATATTAACATGAAAGTTGATAAAGAAGAGAAATCAAATCATTTTTGTGACAAGTGAACGCTTTCCACCTATTTTTGTTTATTATCCTTGTACTTTATTATGTTATAACTGTTAAAAATATGTTATATGTGAATGTATGGTATACATACACATATGTATTTATACATATGCATACATCATCTATGTATCTTATAAACTTTACGTTTTCACTCAATTGAAATACAAATCTTACTAATTTTATACACGTAAAAAAAACAAATAAAAATATATATATATATTTATATATATATATATGTATGTATATATATATATTTTGCTCTATATAAATATCTGAGTTCATATATATATTTATATATGTCTACATGTCTATATAGAGTGCACTCAATTCTCTCAGTTACGTTTATATTTTAGTTTTGTACTAGTTTCCTATTGGCCTGAAGTGTTAAATGAAGAAAGAAGTAGAAGAAGAAGAAGAAGAAAAAAACAACTACAGACAACATTTATATCAAACAACAAACATAAACAAAAATAATATAATATATATATATATATCTATATGAAATCAAAATGTTTGTAATTTTCATGAGAAAAAAAGAAGAAAGTTTCTGAAGATGCTGCCAAAGATTATTTTCTTTTGTTTTATTATTTAAATATGAAGAACAACAACAAAAACAAAACAACCAACAACAATTACAACAACAACAAAAATGAAACCAATTATTCTTTAAATATAATAATTTTTTAATTTTATTATGTACGACCCTTCATGATGAAGCGTATTAATTTTGTTTTATTATAAACTGAATAAAAAAAATAAAAAAAAAAAAATAGAAAAAAAACAATTAAAATAAACCAAAATGAAAACAATTTAAAATTATATCGAACTTGAAATGAAAATCGTAATGAATTTTGTGAGAAGAGAAAAAAAAACATAACGAAATATTTTCGAGAATTTGGTAACATCTCAACTATATATACATTAATACATTCACTAGATAACACAGCAAACTAATCACTACTAACGATAAGCGACTAACGGTTAACGGTTAACGGTTATCAATTAACGATGCATGATTATCGATTAACGATTAACGATTAACGATTGCCAATAGACCGATTATTGTTAAACGAACTTGACAGTGTTTGCATTTCCAATAAAATTTGTTAATCATTTTGTTCCTTAATGCGACGCTTAAAAAAAAAACTAAACAAGACAAAGAAAATTAGGATAAAGATGAAGACGAAGATGAAGATGAAGATGAAGATGAAGATGAAGATGAAGATGAAGATGAAAGTGAGAAGAGTATTGAGAAAATGTCAAAGCATAAAAATCGAATGAGGAGATGCAGAGAAAAAATAAACACTTTACATATACGATATACATATTCAATCAGGAGGATCTGTGCAAGAAAATAAAGTATATACATACATATACATATATACATATATACAAATATATACATATATATATGTATATATATATATATATCGGGTATATAGCAAATAAAAGTTGAGTTGAATAAAATTGCAGCAGCGTTGAATTCGGTGAAGCAATCAGTCAGGTTTTGACTACGCAGCAGAGCGTGTCCTTAGTTAAGTTAACTAACACACACACACACACACATATATATACACACTGATGCATATACGCACATACTAAATCTTAATACACATACACACACACACACACACATACCATCAAATGCCTGTGTACAACTTGAAAGGAAGTAAAAAGGAATAGATAAAAATTATATATGAAATTTCTAATATTCTCTCCATTTACAACACTGAAATACCACCTCCCACCCCCCCCTGTTCAGCCTCCCCTATTTACCTAGTTGCGTGTTTCATTTTTGTAGATTTCTTGTATCATATATTGTGCATTTAGTTAAATTTATTATCGACTATTTATAAACAAAAAAAAAAAAACAAGAAATAAAAATGAAAGATGAAAAATGAAAGATGAAAAATAAAAGATGAAAAATGAAAGATGAAAGATGAAAGATGAAAGATGATGATGATGATGAGGATGAAACCAAAATGGAAAATCAACAAATGAAAACAAAAAACAAATGTGAAAGAAATGATGTAAAAACAACAAAACCAAACGCTTTATACATCAAATTATTTTAATATAAATATATTTAAAGTATTGATAAAAACAAAAATGAAAACCAAACATATATCTATGTATACATATATACAACATATACATACAAAAAAACAAAAAAAATGAAATGAAAATATTATGTATTTTATTTGAAATTTTTAAATGTATTAGTAAAAAATACGAGAAGAAACATTTAAAGGAAAGTTTAAGGAAATTCTTGAAAAAAAAAACAAAATTCAAATAAAAATAAAACAATTTAAGAATTCCAAGAAGGACACACATAATGAGGAAGGACAACACGAAGAAGATAGAGATCAAAATGAAAACGAAAATAAAGACGAAGAATAAGAAGCAGAAGAAGTATATAGATATAATGATATATAAATGATGCCACGCCCATGGGCGTGACAACAAATTTACTAACGATAACAAAACGATATACATATACACACACACACACACACACACACACACACATAAGTGAATGTACATGCATGGATAGATGGATTCGTATATACATTCATCATACACAGACACATAAACATATACATATACATATACATATATACATATATACATATATGTAATACAATAATGAGTAAAAGAAAAACAATCTAGTGTACGTCAATTTTTTGATGATATTTTTCGCCTTATTATAGAGACAAAAAAAAACAAAACAAATCAAATAAAACCAAAAACAAAACAAAACCAAAAACAAAACAAAACCAAAAGCAGAAAATTAAAACAAGAATCATTTTAGTTATTGAAACTAAAGAAGGAAAAAGCCAATATACATGTATGAGAATCAAAGAAGAAATCCAAAAATTATCCATAAATTGTTGTGTCCTTGGCGATGCAAGGATAATAAGAAATTTCGATCTCTCCGTCTCAAAGTGAGTTAAAGACGACGACGATGAGGGAGGACCCTCGCCACCCCCAAAAAACACACATAACGAGATGCAATCAATTAAAAATGTAATAATAGAAAGTCCTTAAGAAATTGTGTAATCAAAAGGATAATCCGTACACACTATAAACTTTTATCCACACTGAAATGAAGTGAATCAATTAAACAAAATTTGATGATGATGAAAATTAAAACAAAAATAGCTTTAACATAATGTAATGAGGGAAAAACAAAGGAAGAACAAAGGAAAAACAAAGAAAAACCAAACGAAAACAAACCGAAACAAAGAAATAAATTTTGCCAATGAATAAACAAAACAAAACAAAACAAAACCAAACAAATCAAATCAAATACAAAAATAAAAAACAAACGAAAAACCAAAACAAAATAAAAACAAAAACCAAAGCAAAATAAAAACAAAAACCAAAGCAAAAGAAAAAGAAAGAGAAAGAGAAAGAGAGAAAGAGAAAGTAAAACAGAAAACAAAAACGAATGGAAAGGAAGGAAAACAAAAATGTAATTATATTATGGAAACTATAAAAATTAAAATATCTCACGAAGTTTACTTAAAATTTCAAAAGTACATCAGTTTAAATTAGGGAATACAAAGTGATTAATAATTTACTAAAAATAATAATTAATATAATTACAAATTGCGACAAAAATAATACCTAAAACTAACTATTTAATGCAGAGAGGTTGCTACTACTATTTTTGATCCTCCCGTTTCCCAGTTTATCTGGGCAATACACCCAGAATAAAGAATGAAGAATGAAGAATGAAGAATGATGAACGACGAATAATGAATAAAGAACTAAGAAGAACGAAGTAAAAAGTAGAAGATGAAGATTGAGGGAATAAACAAATATATAATATTAATTATAATATTATAAATAATTATAAACAATTACAAATAATACAAAGACAAGACACAAATTGCTTTGCCCGCCCTGTGGCTGTACTAGTTCCTCGAGTCAATATCAATTATAATTAAACATAAATAATTATTATACAATTAATTATTATAATTCTTATGAATGTGTTGAAAACAAACTGCATAGAAATTTTTTAACTTTCTCTTTTTGTTTTTTTTTGTCAGTGTGAGTTTTTATTTAACAAAGTTTTTGTTTAATCACATTTCAAAAATAATAATAGTAATAATAATATATATATTTATTTATATATATATATACTACAAATATAGCAATAAAAGCTGATATAAATTTTATTTATTTAATTAATTACTTTTGTTTCCTTTTTATCCTTGAGTTGCACCTGAAAGTCTGGTACACAAATGCATTAAAACTTCTTGAGCTGTGCCAATTTTTGTGCAAGTCCAAATTTTGATAGTTTTTATTTTTGATCCTTAGAGCACAGAGAACCTCAGAGCACAGATCCTTAGAGCACAGAACCTCAGAGCACAGATCCTTAGAGCACAGATCCTTAGCGCACAGATCCTTAGCCTACAGCTAAGATTTTCCTATAAAAAATAAGCTTTCAATTGAAGTGCTCATTTTTACGATATTCGTCATTTATTTTTTTGCTCAAAACTTTATTCACTTTTTGAAATCCTTTCAATTTACTTGGACAAATTTTCAACAGTTTTTCAAAAAAATAGTGTTCCTACTTCAATATCAAATTTATTATTATAATATAAAGCTAAAATTTGAAAAATGAAAATCTAGATAAATTCCTATTTTGCACTTGAGCCAAATCGATGGATGCTTCTCAAATTTCAAGCACTTTTCACGTTTTTCTCCTCAGTTACATTTTTAACTCTCATATTTGATATGTTTTGCGCTTTGGTATTTAAGGATGTTCGATTTACTGAAATATGGGGAAAACCCAAAAACATGTTATATAAACAAAAAAAAAAAAAAATCATGAAAAACCAAAACCAAAAAAGAAAAAAAAACAAAGACAAAAACAAAAACAAAATCAAAGTAACAAAAGGATAAACTGCGAGTTGTTGTGTTATAAATTTGCGTACATATCAGTAAAAATTATTTACACGACGCTAAAGGATAAAGGATAATGGATAAAGGATAAAGGATAAATGTTTGGCATACAGTTTATAATGCTGAAGATTATAGATACCTTATGATACGATAACGACATGTAGATTGCTTTTCGATTCTTGAATAATCGTTTGGTTGATAGCTCTATGGCTTGATTGATTGATTGATTGATTGATTGATTGATTGACTGATTGATCGATTAAACGATTTATCGACTCGATCGATTGGCGTGCTCAAGTATTTTGTCACAACTTTTTTGGGGACATGATATGTCTATTTAACTCTACATGTGCATGTGTATGTGCATGTGTGTGTCTGTGTTCGTGTGTGTATGTGTATGTGTGTGTGTGTGTGCGTATGTGTCTATCTTTGTATTTATGCAGTTTTTATTGTGTATATTATGTGTATGTGTTATGAAGAATTATAATCAGTCATTTAAAAAAGGATATATATATATATATATACATATACATATACATATACATATAAATATATACATATATATATATATATATAAGTATACATATATATATATATACATATACATATGTATTTAACTTAGTGCCATAAACTTTGCAAAAACGATTGTTTATAGTCGATAATCGATAGCAAATTAAGTGTTTATTGATGTGCTGTAATGTAGTGAGTCCTTTTTTGACAAGAAAAAAAAAACCAACAAACATACAAATATCTACATGTACTTTAATGTATGCATACATACATATATACATATATACATATATATTATACACACATATTTAATAAGTAACACAAAGAAAACCATGGACAAGCTCATTGAAGAGGCCGGAGTGGAGATCACAACCGAAAATGAAGAATTATTATTAATAAAGCTGTTCAAACTGAACGATCAAGCTAAAGTTGCATTATAAAGCGTAAACATATATACAAAAAAAAAAAAAAAAAATACCAAATAAGAAAAAAATCAAAAAAAAACTGAAGAGTTTTTTCCATTAGGGTGTACCAGTGTTGGGAATACAAAAGCAAAAGCAAAACAGTAACAAAACAAAATTAAAATCAAACTTGAAAATAACAAATTACAAGAAAAGAAAAAAAAACCAAAACCAAAAGCAAAACCAAAAACAAAAACAAATACAAATACAAATACAAAAACAAAAACAAAATGACAAACATATGAGAACCGAAGCAATTAGAAAGCTTTTATTTTTCTAGAATTTTAACAGAATGAACAACAACAACAAAAACAACAAAGACAAAGATAAAGAAGAAGAAGAACAAAAACAAAACAACAACCAACAGTGCAGCAAAAAGCATACCTAAAGAAATACTAAAAACTTCCTAATTTCTCTCAGTGTATTACAGAATATCTGCTGACTCATGCAGTCATATGTACACATACATATGCATACTCTTATTACGTGTATGTATAGAGTATACAGTATACAGTAGAACATATATAGGAAATACATCCAATAGAATACATATATTGAATATTCATATATGTATGTACGAGCATTACTTTCGATATATACAGTAAGAAGTCTCTGGGTTGTTCGAAAAAAGCAAATGCAAAAGCACGAAGCAAAAGCAAAAAGCAAGAAGCAAAAGCAAAAGCAAAGAAACAAAAACAAAGTAAAACATTTTTATGAAGTTAAAACCGAAGTGCATCTGGAGGGTATTACGAATATATATATCTATATATATATATATATCTAAAACCATACGTATACAAGGCGTACAGGAAAAGCAAATGATAAAAAATGAATATGAAAATGCAAAGAAAATGCAAAGAAAATGCAAAGAAAAATCAGAAGCAGACTTTGAAAATTGAAAATTGTAAACTGATGAGAAAACAATTAAACTTATACCAAATTAGTTTTTAAGATTTGACCAACCAAAAACCGAACAACCGAAAATCAAGTAATGCAAATTTATGAATTCAATAATAATATAATAATATTAATAATTATAATAGTTGTAGTAATAATAAAATTAATTATTAATAATTAATAATTATTAATTAATTTGTAAATGCAGTTAGTAGCAATGTTAAGCGAATTTGTATTTTACACTTCCATAATGAAGAGAGAATTTTGGCCACAATTTTGTAATAGGCGTTATATCAAGGGTACTCCTGGATGAACAACGATGGTTATGAAATGTTCAAGGCAAGGATCGATTGCGGGGAAGCCCCTTCTTGGGCACATGCCTCCGTCTGACCCGTGTATGCGGGGATATTTAAAAACTAATACACACAATGGAACCGATCAAAATCAAATCAAATTTCAAAATATTGAAAAAAATATTTAAATGTTTTTTTCTTTTTTTAAATGAAAAAAAAACAACAATAATTAAATAATAATGCGAGAGAGTGAACATTTCGAAGTGTAAAGTTAAACCAAAACATTTTCCTGTGTTGTCAAAAGGCTTTAAAAAACTTTTAGCAAAATTTTGATGTCTTATAAATTTTTACTTAATTTTTTGCTTATTTTTGGGCTTAAAAAAAGTATAATATAACTAATAAAAAAAAACAAAAACAAAAACAAAAAATATTAATAGAAAAACCAAAAATATTTTTAAGCGTGCCTCAAGTTTTCGATATACATAATTTTGAGGTTTGCGCCGTCATCAAGACATCAAACGATATGGAAACAAACAGACAGCAACAATATTTTTGGGCACCAAGTGTATATGTATATATATACATATACATATGCATATATGTCAAGGTATACATGAATGGGTATGCGTATATGTGTGAACTATTTACTTATTATATGACATTATTATACAAATACAAATACAAAACCAAAACAACTACAAAACAAAAACAAAAACAAAAACAAAAACCAAAACAAAAACCAAAACAAAAACCAAAACAAAAACCAAAACAAAAACCAAAACAAAAACCAAAACAAAAACCAAAACAAAAACCAAAACAAAAAACAAAACAAAAACCAAAACAAAAAGTAAAAACAAAAAGCAAAACAAAAACCAAAACAAAAAGCAAAAACAAAAACAAAAGAAATACAAATAAAAAGCATGATCAATGCGAATTTGATGTGTGCTTAGGAAGTTCCAATGTAAAGTTACATCAAAATTTCGATGATGATGGATGATGCGATGTCGTGACGTCGCGTTTGAAGTGAACCTTATAAATCAAACGATGATTAAACTTAATGCAAAGTAATGAAAATATGAGAATTGAATTAAATGCAAAACAAAAAAAAAAGAAGATAAATAAATATATAAATAATTTATTGATTAATAAATTAAAATGGCGCAACGGTTTTCCACAATTACAACAAAATGTAAATGAGAACAACAACAACAACAATACATATTAAAATTAGAATGTTTTATGAATTATATACACCTTATATACATACAAACATACATGATATACATACATGTAGCTAACTATACATACATATTATGAGTAAGAATAAGATGTTGATGAATTTTATGTGAGTTACAATATTTATAAAGTTGTATAGTTGAAAAAAAAAACAAAACAAAACAAAAACAAAAACCAAGACAAAATAAAAACAAAAACAAAAACAAAAACAATACTAAAACAAAAGCAAAAATCAAGTGAAGGAAATAAAACTCAAAAGCAGCAAAATCGGAAGATAAAAAAGAAATAATAAATTCAAGTATGAGAAAAATGTGTTGTTAATAAAAAAAAAAAAAAATGAAAAGAAATATGAAAATATTAAATAATTAAATAATAATAATAATTATTTAAATAATATCAATGAATTGTTAGGCATTTGAAAATTGAGTAGAGAATTCAAAAATGGCACAAAAATCAAGAAAATAATTCCAAATGAAGAAAAGTCATCGTTTGGCTGTCTCAATGATATAACAATGATCTTTCAGGAATATATATGTACATGTATATATATACATATATATATATATATATTTATAGTATATATGTCTATATATATTTAGAAAATAATCTGACTAACTATTTGGTGACTCATAAACAAATTAAAGTCAATGAGAAACAAACAAAAAGTGAACTTAAAAATATTTAAATATTAAAACTAGAAATTGTCAAAGCGTGAAGGAAGATAAAAGATGAAGAAGAAGAGGAAGAAGAAGAAGAGAAAGATGAAGAAGAAGGAAGGAAAAATAGAAGATAAAAATATAAAAAACATGGGAAATGATTTTATTAAGAAAACACCAAAAGTTTATTGTCTCTGGAACAGGGACAGAAACTATATGAAATATTATAATTAAAATTGAGGAATTATTATTATTGGTATTGGATGAAACCCGACAAAGAACTACGTATATTGTAATTATTGTGTTTTTGGACAGCATTTAGTTTTGTAGCACAAGGGTTAAGAACACTTTATGTTCCTCATAAACAACATACATACAACATATATATGTGTAAGAGTACATAAATCAAAACCAACTAACACACACACACACACACACACACACACATGCTTACACACTCACACATATGCATTAACCTTTGTGTATACAATGCCATTTGATATCAAATGTTATACATCAATACGCATTGGAATTATGTTCTCAACTAAAATACACAAGTATTACGAGTATGAATCATATATGCATACAACTATTTACAAGATACATATAAACATAGACCCATATATATACAGCCATATATATATATATATATATTATATATATATATAGGATGATTGATGAACGATTGATGATGAACGATAAACCAAACTTATACCATTTTTGCTGACTGTACCCCTTAGGCTTTTTACACCTTTTACCATTTATTCGCAACCGCAAACTTTTCCAAAATTTTAAATGCGAAAGTTTAACCCTTAAAAACAAAAAAAAAATACCAAAAAAATACTAAAATAAAATCAAATACAAATCAATCTACATTATATACAAATATATATATATGTATATATAAATAAGTATATATATATATATATATATTATATATATTACACACAATACACACACACACACACACACTCATACATACGTACATACACAAATGAATATACATACACTCAGTTGATGTATATTTTGATTTTGAATTATTCCCCTTCCGCCTGTGATAGAGTTAATTGTATATTAAATAACGGTCAAGTGCCGGCGCCATTTTGCCACTGTTTATGGCAACCTTCGGTACACTTATGAATATTTTTCCAATGTTTTTAGATTCATGTTTTTCTTTTGGAATCAATTATTTAGATAATTCATTTATACAACATACTAACTAAAATACATAATTATACACAAATATATATATATAAAAAAGACAAGAGACATCCTCAAGCTGGATCAAAATATTCACAACATTTTATGGCCACTTGTATTTGCAGCCGCTACTTAAGAAATAATAAATAAAAAAAAATATAAGACACTAAAAAATAAATAAACAAAATGCATGAGACAAATTTATGATGAACAAAAAAACAAAAATACCAAATCTACAAATACATAGACAAATTTTACAAGTGTGTGTGGATATATGGAAATTGAATTTCTTTGCGTTTCTTTTAAATTTTTGTCTTAGAAACGATAAAAAATTAAGAATTGGTTTTGAGCTCGGAAAATTTATTAAAACAAAAAAAAAAAAAAATTAATGACAATATTTTAATTTGTAGTAAAGATTTTTTAACATATCTAAATTATATACAAATCTATTTAATGTTCTTTGAACTCCTCGCATGCTTAAATATTCAAATGCCTTGAATAATATTATTCATTTATATAAATTTTAAAAATAAAAATGTTCATATATAAATTTTTTTTTTTTAAATTTAAAAACTCTTGTTAAAGCTCTTAATCTGCTTTTTATTGCACATTTTTCAAATTAATTTAATTTAATTTTTTTTTAATCGTAAACACACACATACGCACAGACTTACACACACGCAATTTTCATCATTGTAAAACTTTGAACCAATTATTGATACAATAAAGCACAAAAGCAATAACAACAACAACAACAACAACAAAATAAAAACAACAACAGCAACAATAGAAATATCAACAACAAAAACAAAAACAACAACAGCAGAAAAATCAACAACAACAACAACAACAAAGAATTCTAAATAGAAAATGTACCTTTAGCAATAAATAAATATTAAAATCCAAAAAATCAAAGAACAGTAAAAAAAAAAAAATAATCAAGAATTTTTGAAAATTATAAAAATAATATGAAAATATTTAAAATTTTCAATTTATTAAATTTTACATATTAAATTTCTTAATTTTGAATTTTTTGGAAATTTAAAAAATTTTCTTTTTCATATTTCTTTTCCCATTTTGCTGCTCGACTTGTGCAATATTTTATTGAATATAGTGCAGGTAATAATAATATGAGAGTTTACTAGATTATCTATACGATCAATTCTTTGAAATCAAATTGAGCAATAAATCGATATCGAAGCCTATAAATCCATCTTCCAGCTTCCCTCCTCCCCCCCTCCATCTACGAATAATCTTAACCAACATTTTGTTAACTGTTATACGATGAATATATTGACAATTCCAAATAGGAGAATTTTTTCAAAAAATGGTTTCATTTTTCTCTTCTCTTATTCTCAGTATATATATCTTTAT
>JAWNNX010000024.1:0-10742 GCA_035044505.1 Zaprionus lineosus
TATCTTCGAATCATTTACCAGTTACCAACATATTCTTTCACCTGGCAGTAAAATTGATAAATTTATAGATAACTTAGAGAGCAGGATTAATTTGAACATGAAAATAAGCAGCCCACAGGACATGGAAGAAGCTATTTCCATTTTTATGAAAAATAAGTCCCTGGCTACATCTAATTGTGCCACTAATTATCCAGAATCGCCAACCTACTTTGCCCCATTTGTTGCTGCGCTTTTGTCCTTAAAAGAAAAGAAAAAGAAAGAAAGAGTACGTAAAAACGAGAGATATTTGTATTCATAGAATATATAAAATATTGTCTAATAAATCCACAATCCGTCCAATGGGCGCAGGCGTGCCCCAAGGTAGTAATCTGGGACCTACATTGTATACCATATATGTACATACAGTTTGTCAAGAAACTGTTTACACACTGAAAAAAAATTCGATCTTTTGACTTTCGATGCGAATAATATAACTTTTAATCAACATAATTAAATTTTTGTTGATAGTTACTTAAAAAGAAATATATTCTTAGTTTATTAATGAAAAAAAAATTAATAATAATTAAAAACAAATAACAAAAATTTAACAAAAACCGTGTTTACACATTTTTGACACTGTCAAGAAACTCTTTACACAAAATATTATAATTCTCCAAATCTTAACATTTAACTTCATTTTACTAACTTATATTAATTTTTATAGTAAGTATGACCTTCCTTAGCTGTTACCACTTGGTATAGGCGTTTCTTCATTGAATTTATCAGCTTTGGGAGGTCATAATCATTGGGGATATTTTGCCACTCTTGCAATATTGTATCCTTAAGTTGTTTTTTATTCTTTGGTTGCCTTTTAGCAACTTTTTAAATGGGCCCACAAATTCTCTATTGGGTTTAGGTCAGGGCTCTGGGGTGGTGTGTCAATGACTGCCACAATTATATAATAACCAAGTTCTCACATTGATCTCCTTGTGCTTGGGATCATTATCTTGATAAAACTTTAAGAGTGGTTTGTTGTTGCTAATAAAGCCAAATTAAGCCTCACTTGGTTGCAATTTTGATTTTCAAATTTTGGGATATTGTTGGGCATTCATTGAGTTTTCAATGAATGCAATTTCGCCGACTCCTCGACTCGAAATGCATCCCCAGATGATCACCGAAAGTGTTCCAAATTTTTAACTGTTGGAATTATACTTTTTTTCTCTAGTACAGTTTATGGCTTACGCCACACTCGCGATGGACCATCATTATAATAGAGCATAATTTTGGTCTCATCACAGAATATGACGTCATTCCATTTTCTGGCCGATTTATCATAGTTAAAGGGAATGTATAGCGCTTTTCTACGTTGACCGTTGAAAGCAACAGTTTCTTCCTGGCAGCTCTGGGTGTATACCCATACCGTAGAATGTCTTGGCGAATGGATTTGTGCGGACCAACCAATTGGCATTGTTCTTCGACCTCCTTAGCAACTGCTCTGACAGAAATTTGGGGATTTTGGGAAATTATTCGCTTGATAAAGCGGTCCGTTCTCTTATAAATTTTTTTTTTTGCGGCCACCTCCACTTTTGTGTTCGAGCCTCCCTTCATTTTCAGCGCGGTTAATGACATTATATATTGTTTTTTCGGGACACAGAAAATATCTCCACCAATGCTTTCACCGATTTTCCCAATTGGTGAATATAAAAGATCAATTGGACCTCGTTAAAACTTAATCTCTTTCCAGGCATTTTTATAACTCAATAATGTTAAGTCACACCACGAAATATTCCAAATACTTAAAAGTGTTTTATTATTTTGACTGGATATACAGTTTGTCAAACAATTGTTTTCAAAATAAAAGAACGCATGAATTTTTGTGTTTAGTGGCTTATGCCGGCCATGTTTATTAACAAAAAAAAATATTTTTTTGAACATGTATTTATATAACTATTACTAATCAGTACGATAATCAAAAATTCATAAAAGTTGTTCAGTTACCAAGTTTTTTTGCTAACAGTTGTGGAATTTTTGCCCACTCTTCATTAATAACTCTTATCAAGGGAGTTTTATTTGTTGGACCTCGTTTTGCAACCCTTTTCTTCAAGTACGCCCATAAATTTTGTATCGGATTCAAGTCGTGGCTTTGCGGGGGAGCATCAATAACCTTACTGCAGCTGTATAGTTTCGGACCATTATCCTGATACAATTTGTACCGCAACTTCTCTGCATTTTTTGATCAATAAATCCAAACCTTGGGCACTTTTAGATAATTCTTTGCAAAGAATATCTAAATAGAATACCTTGGTTATACAATTTGTGAAAATCGCAGCTGACCAACGCCCTTGGACAAAATACAAACCCACATCATTATTGCTAGTTTTCCAAACTTGACAGTTGGAATAATATTTTTATTTTGGAGGGCAGTTTTAGGCTTTCGCCAAACTTTTGATGGATTATCGTGATAATAAAGCATTGTCTTGGTCTCATCACAAAAAATATAATCGTTCCAATGCTCCATTGGCTTTTTTATGTGCTCATTCGATAATTGCAGCCTCCTGTAACATTTCTATCCGATAGTAATGGTTTTTCACAAGCTATTCTAGACGAGTATTTGTGCTTCTGAAGCACCTGTCGTATGGTCTCATGTGATACCTTTTTATCACATTCGGTTTTTATAATCTGTGCCAATCATCTTAGGCATATTTGTGGGCTTTCAAATACAATCTTTAATATTTCATCTCTTCTATTTAACAAAGCCAATCTTTTCTCAGAATGGCTTATAATTAAAATATTGTAAACTGTTCGCAAATTAATATTTAACATTTTGGATTATGGTTGAAATAAACCAATTGTACTAAATTATCGTCGACTCGTTTTCTTGGCATATTAAAAGTGATCTACATATTTAAATCAGTAGTTAACATGTGGAATATATTTTTCGATGAAAATCAAAGCATAGGATAGTAAACAAAGGCAGTTTACGAAATTCCAAGTACTTAAGTCCCGTTAATGCGTTAACATCTCTTATTTGGCTGGTGTTTACATTTTGAAAAGAATTACTTGACAGTCTACTTTTCTGAATAAATTAAATGTTTCCAAAGACTTAAAAATTTTTTTTTTTATGGTATTGATTAGTAATAGTTATATCAATATGACGAAGTATAACCGTTGTCCATTAGAGCAAAGCGTGTTTCGATCTATTCATAGGCAACAACTAAATCATACTGTTTGCTTGTTTCTTTTTCTGCCTATGCAGTACCCACGAACCACACTCGACGACAGCGTCGCAGCGCATCGCCTCTGTCGCCTTGCCCTAACGGTTCTTTGCAAAACGTTTAGCGAAAGACGCAAACACAATTACAACGCAACACGTAAGATGATGAAATAATCAAGCACACGGAAATAATACTTTAACAAATGAATATTCTATATACACCGACACGGCCATTCTGACTTTAGCACGACCTCGTGTACTATTATTCCAGTTTTCTAATTTTCTTTTTATTCTCGTTATAGATAAAAGGTTAAACATTTAAATTTCAAAATCCAATTTCATTTCTTAATTTGTATAAACTTATCGTACTAACAATTTGACAGAAGAAGTATTCATTCAAAGCCAATTTTTCATTTCTTAATTCGTTTCAACTTTTCATGTTTACAATCTCAACAAACAGTACTTATTATCTTTTCAACATAATTTTCTTTATGCAAAATTTTCAACATTCGAACATTTTCTTTTTTCAACATTTTTCAATTCTTCAACGTTTCTCAACTTTTTTCAACTATTACACAATCAAATGCCCCACACGTCATGATCAAAACAACATCAGTAAGTTTTGCACTTGTGCTTGCATTATCTTTTGTATAGTCTTATAATTCTGTCAATTACTTTCGCCAGCAGTACTTGTCTCAGTTCTCTGCAATTTCTCTTAAAAAGCAAAACAACACATCTCTATACCCTTATTGGCGTACTTCACCGTCTTCAACGCCTCTAACACTCTCAACAGTGTTACCATTATCATCACACACATTCAACTCTTCGGGCATTTGCCTCACTAGCAACTTTCTCAACTTTGTATTTTCCTTTATTGATTAAAGACTTTAGTATGTACCTGTCACCTTCTAGCACCTGTGTTATCTCAAAAGGCCCTTTAAACTTTCGACTCAATTTAGTTTGATGCCTTTCTGCACTTTTAAGTAGCACAAAATCTCCAACGTTGTGTTTGACTATTCTTGTTTATTTTTATCAAATCGTACCTTGTCATAATCTGCAGTTGCTAAAACAATCGTTCCGGCTTGTGCCCTATCTATCTATTATCTACGTCACTAGGTGGTTGTAATTCTAATGGCCGTGCTGCTTACCCACCAACATTTCTAAAGGACTTGCCATTGTCACACGGTTAGTTGTGAAAGTAATTGCCAACTGCACCTCGCCTAACGTATTTAGCAAGAGAAAGAAATTTCAATTTACTAACAATTTCAGCTATTTCAGAGTCTCGGCGCTGTTCAGCAATGATCAAATCGCTTGAAATCTCAGCCAAATTAACCGTCTTTTCATCAACAACCACCTTTTCAACAGAACTTTAGTAAGACAGGATTTCGCGATAATAAGTCAACATGGGCCAGTCTTTTTCCTTCTCGATACTGAATATGAAATGTAAATGACTGTAAATAAGCCCACCAACGCTGTGCCCTGGGGTCAAATCGTGTTTATTTCTTGACGCTTTCAATAAGTTACAGTCGGTATAAACGGTAAAGTTTCTGCCCAGCAGATAATGACGAAAATGTTTAAAAGAGTTTACAACAGCCAAAGTTTTTAACTCATACGAGTGGTATCTTGACTCTGCAGGTGAAGTAGTTTTGCTAAAATACTCTATTACCTGAGGTTTGCTATTAATTTTGTGCAACAGAATAGCACCTTATCAACTACCACTTGCATCCGTGTGCAACTCAACCGGATAATCTGGGTGAAAAATAACAGGGACTGGTTTATCTGTAAGGATAGAAATAACATTTTCCGTATCTGTTCATGCTCCGTTTTCCAATTAAATTTATTTTTATCTGACGATAACATATGAATTTGCTAGTTCCCCTAACGCCTGCATTATCAATCGTTAAAAAACAGAAGGTGCGTTTTTTAGCCCGAACGGCATGGACAAAACTCATATTGCCCATCCGGCGTCCCAAGTGCGGTATTCTGAATGGAATCCTCATTTAACGGAATTTTATAATAGCAAGTAGCCATATCTAGACACGTAGAGAAATTAACTCCTCGCAGCCTATTTATTTGAACTTGTATAAGTGGCAACGGGTATTTATCAGCGACTGAATTCCAATTTAGCTCTCTATAGTCAAAACAAAGTCAATCTGAACCATTCTTTTTCTTTACTAACAATATAGGTCTTGCAAAAGGTGACGAGCTTGGTCTAATTATATTGCATTTTAACAGTTCGTCAATTTTCTCCCAAACTATATCTCGCTCACACGGACTTAACCTATGTGGCCTTCTTTGCACTGTCTTTCTAGGGTCAATCAATTTAATTTTGGTTTTGCCAACTTTAACGTTTACACATGGAATACCTTTTATAAAAGAATTTGAGTACTTTGCTAACAATGAATATAATTTTATTTTTTCTTGTCCATCAAGTTCAGTATCAATATAGGCTGTCCCATTTTCAGTACACAGATTAATTATTTTGGCTCTTAAATTTTTAAACTGATTTGATGAAATCACAATATCAAAATCCTGATTTAATATTTCGCGGATAATTACAATATTGTTTTGCACATGATCATCTCCAATTACATAAAACAAAACCTCAATGTACAATACTGCATATGACGTCACTGCCTATGCCTTTCAACATAACAATATTATTAAATCTTTTACCAGAGAATTTTGTACTTAGCATTTTTTCATCAGGGAGCACTCCGCAACAGAATCAAATGTGATTTCAAAAATGATTGATTGATCCGTGTTATATGCCTTGTTCCTATCCATTTCTTTTTTGGTGCATTGAGTAGATATGTGATCCAAGTCTACACACTTGTAGCAAGTCACACTAGATTTTTCGCGTTGATGACCATTATGTCGGCCATGTTGTCCTTTGTCTTCTGTACAGTGGTTTTGTTGTCTCCTAAGCCTGCACTAATAGATTATGTGTCCCAATTTGCCGTAGAAATGACACTCGATCGGCGATTGTTTTTGCCACTTAGATTAAGGTACACAAAAGTAAAGGTTTTGTCAGGCCATTGGCAATCTGGCTCTAGTCAGCATCTCCCGCTTTAGCCAGCATCTCCCGCTTTAGCCAGCATCTCCCGCTCTAGCCTCTATGTAGCGGGAGATGCTGCGCGGTGACTGTGCTGAGCTTTGGGCAGCTCAAGTCAACCCCTTCTTAGATTGAATCTAAATCAAAAAAGAAGTTCCTTCGCTCTCACCCTTTGCTGTACCAAAAGCATATTTCGCAGATTGAATCAATGTACAGTCTGTCAAGAAACTGTTTACACACTGAAAATAAATACGATTTTTTGATGCGATGCGAAAAACATAACTTTTAATCAACATAATTAAATTTGTTTTGATGGTTAGTTTAAATGAAATATATTTGTCGGGTTAACATTATTAATCTCCATATTTAATTGCCTGATTGTCTATGGCGAATATACTTGATCACGCCACTGCCAACTTGAGACTGCCTGTCAGCATTCTAGCATACCCAAAATGCTTTCTAGAAAATGCTGCAACGAAAATACTTGCATCTCTGTCTCTCGCAGTGGCTCAAGCATACACGCACAACAATCATAGTGCGCATCTTTCCCTCAAACCTCTAACCTTACGCAACATCTTTCTCTCTTATTCGCATCGAACTGTCCTGGCCACCTGGCGAATAGAAGGAACAAAGCGTGCTAACCGTTAGAATGCAGAGACGAGAATTGTCACTTGGTACACGCATTTGATTTAATTCTTTTACACTGACTACCATAATTTAAGATCCGACACGGCCATTCTGACAATTACACGTCCTCGTGTACTGTAATCTTAATATTTCAAATATGACTTATAAATCCGTGATTATAACTTATGTTTTCTTTTACTCATCGATTTCAAATGCCATTTATTAGATTCGATATATTATTCTACACTTAACATTTTCTCTTATTTCATAATTCTTCATTATTTTACATTCTACACAACATTATAAACAAATTTCAAATCTTATTCTCATTGCATAATCAAGTTCATTTTAACATTTAATTCATTCCATTTGCTTCTCAGCAATTCAAAATTCGACTCGAGTTATCGTCACTATGATTTCCTTTTGATTAAAAGCATAGTCCCGTCAAGAGCGCCACACGCCATGTTCCAACTTTCGTCTTTCACTTGTGCTTGCCCAATGACGCAGATAGCTTAAATCTCAAAACCATATCTTTAACTCATACATTTCAATCAAATATTGTCATATATCAACCATGCACAAACTTTGCATCCGCCAGGTTATTTCCATTTGAATTCTCAAACACATCCGCCATTCACAAACATTTTCTTATCGAAGTCTATTGCAACTTCATCTCAACCATTCCATACTCTATATGGACATTTTGTTCTCACATAACATATCCTCTCACACGGATATATTATAACCATTTCAACAGGTCTCAGGCGGGCACTCCAATTCACTGGGAACATAACCATCTGGCATCTTTCTCAAATCTTTATGACAATATTTATAAGTTCTCTTATTATGCAATGACTTTAAGACATATCTATCTCCTTCTAGAACTGCACTAACCAAAAATGGTCCTTTAAACTTTACATCCAATTTAATCTGATGCCATTCTTCATTTTTCAGTAAAACAAAATCTCCAACTTTATGTCGTTCAACTGCTGCTTTATTTTTATCGAATCTTATTTTGTGTAACTGCTTGATTGTTATATTTCAATTGCCCTATCTCTAGCATTAACTTTATCTACCTCCATCTCTGTATCATACGGTGGAATCAAACCCAAAGGACGAGCCTCCTTGCCGACAAGTAACTCTAGGGGACTTGCTTTGGTTGTACTACTAACTGTACAATTCAAGGCAAGTTGTACCTCACCTAAAGCATCTTGCCAAGATCGGTGACTTGATTCAACCGCTGACAGTAGATTCTTAAGGGTACTCATCACACGTTCAACTTGACCGTTTGCACGGCTTCCTCCTGTAGCTATAAGATGAAGCTTAATCTTCTGTGATGTACAAAATTCTGAAAATTTCCCACTAGTAAAACATCTACCCTGATCAGCTATTATACGCTGCGGTATCCCAAACAAAGAAATAGATGATTTCATTGCCTGAATACAACTGTCAGAATCTAATCTTAAAGTATGAAACAAATAGACAAATTTTGTTAAGGCATCAATTTGTACTATCACGTATTCCTTAAGATCATTCTTCCCACTTAATTTTCCAGTGATGTCGATATGTACCGTGTGCCACGGCACATTCACTTTTGGAATTGAATGTAACTCGGCTTGTATCTTCCCAGATGAACCCTTAACAGTTTTACATGTAATGCAGCTATCGACAAACTTCCTTACATATTTATTCATCTTAGCAAACCAATAATATTGGTAAGTTTTGTCAAGAGTCTTTTTCCATCCCAAATGCATGATGGACTCGTGCACTTGATTTATTACTGACCATCGAAATGCATGGGGCACTACTGGCAAACAACGGGTTCTTCCATTTCTCTGAACTTTACGAAACAAGACACCTTTTCTCAACTCATAAGTCTGTGCAACATCATCTGTCAACTCTTTAGAGTTAAGTTTGTTAATGATATCAGTAATTTCGGAATCCTGGCGCTGTTCAGCAGCAAGCCAGTCACTTGAGATTTCTGCCAAGTTTACACGCTTTTCAGGGACTAAAGACTTTTCAACTTTTGTGACTTCCTGAATGTGATTTCTCGATAAAAAATCCACATGCGCCATGCGCTTTCCTTCTCTATATTCAATTTTGAAATCAAACGACTGCAAATACGCCCACCAACGATGCACTCTTGGTGTCAGATCAATCTTTGTCCGCGATGATTTAAGAGAATTACAATCAGTAAACACTACAAACGTACGACCAACTAAATAATGACGGAAATGTTTAACGGATTCTACCACTGCCAGGGTTTCTAATTCGTATGAATGGTATCTAGACTCTGCAGGGGAAGTAGTTTTACTAAAGTACTCTATGACATGAGGACTACCATTGATTCGATGCATTAACATTGCACCATAACCGTAAGAGCTTGCATCTGTGTGTAACTCTATTGGATGTTGTGGATCAAAAATAACAAGCACAGGCTCTGTTATAAGGATATCAATAATATTTTTCTAATATCTTCAACTCGTTATTCATTAAACACACTTTTACTCGAGGTTAAGGAATATATCGGTTTCATAATCTGTGAGAACCGAGGCACGAATTTTCGAAAATAAGACGCCAATCCTATAAACTGTCTTACGCTACGAACTGTTTGCGGTGGTGACAAGGAATTTAACGCAAGAATTTTTCGCGGATTAGGCCTTAACTCTCCAGCTCGTACCTCATACCCCAAGTATTGTACAGAAGTTTTTAAGAATCCACATTTCGCTATGTTAAAAGAGAATCCCGCTGCAGTCAATACATCCAACACAATCCTCAATCTTTCCATACCTAATTCTATGGTAGATGAGACCACCATTATATCGTCCATATAGACTATTACATAAGAATATGCAAGACTTTCCAATGCGTTTATAATGGCTCGCTGGAAAACAGACGGGGCGTTCTTAAGGCCAAATGGCATTGTCAGATACTTGTAATGCCCATCAGGTGTAACAAACGCGGTATATTCAACAGAATCGGGATGAATGGGTATCTGATGGTATCCACTAGCCATATCCAGACAAGTAAAATATTTTGCACCCGCAAGTCTAGCAATCTGGTCGTTGATAAGTGGTAAGGGATATGTGTCAGAAACAGTATTACTGTTCAGTTCACGATTGTCAACGTAAAGTCGATCGGATCCGTTCTTCTTTTTTACCAAGAGTATAGGGCTAGCATAGGGAGAACAACTAGGTCGAATAATGTTACAGTTTAACAATTCTGTTATCCTTTCACGTACAATTTCTTTTTCATTTGGACTTAAACGATATGGACGCCGCTGCACAGTTTTGTTTGGATTAATTAATCTAATAGTCATTTCACCCATATTAACCTTTGTGCAACGGATTCCATCACTAAATGCAGCTAAATAGTCTTTAAGTAATTTAATTAAGTTTTTCTTGTCATTACCAATCATTTCAGTATCAACATTAAGTAACAAGGCGGATGGCTCAGATACTTTACAGACGTTTACAGATTTAGACTTAGACAAATTCAAATTTATCAGGTGTCAAGATGATTTCGTATCCTTGACTAAGGATTTCCCTACCAATTACAATATCATTTGTGAGATGCATTTAGATAGTTTTTGTAGCTTACTGGAAATGCCAGCGTCGCCAATACCTCGTATTATGACAATATTATTAATAAGTTTGCCATCAAATTTATAGGCAACACTACTTCGAATAAGCGAGCATTCTGCTCCAGAGTCAAAACAAATAGGAAAGATCTCACCCTGGTGTGTCAAAACTCCTTTTGGCTCAGCCACAAAACATTGATTACATTTCTTCTCAGTAACTGCTCCAGATTTAGCTGCATTGTTCGTGCACCGATTCGCAAGATGCCCAAGTTGTCCACACCGGTAAC